>CAKNWT010315778.1:0-13176 GCA_932066315.1 Andricus coriarius
GACTTGTGCGATCTGCCACGGTTAAAACTTCCATTGGAACCTACAATCGTCCCATCGTCAAATTGATCTGATTCCCAGTCGTGCGCTGACTCTATACGGCCAATTGTGCTCCATGGCGGGCGGAACTAAAGTTTTCCTTATAGATGGAAATTCATTGTGTGCGTCATGGCGGGCGGTACTAAACTCTTGACCCGCGTACGTGGTATTTGTTTCGTTCATCGAACGAGGCGGGCGGTATGTTAATAATTTATTTGATGTTATTGTTTCCCTATGATTGACCTTCGGGCTTCATTGATCATCGCATGGAATCCTCTCAATGCTTCTTCTCGTTCAAGGTTCCTTTTCTGTTCATGAGTTTTGGTGGCTACTTTTTGGCTTGTGTGGTGACTTATGTTGTCGCTTGATTGTGCCTTGGTGGGGGACTGCCGGGCTCCCTTCTCTGAGAGACCTCAGTTACTATCAAGGTGTAGGCTGGGTGGCTGGTTTTTCGGGGTTGCAACGATGGGAGATCAATTGTGTGTGTTAAAGTCCGTGGCTCTTCAAGTCTCAATTCAGTTCAGTGATTTCCCGACTCGATCGTCTTCTGGTGTTGCGGGAAGTGACGAGTCGGATGACGTATCACCTCCGGTCGCGTCGGGATCGGTCGTTCGGTGAACGATCGTGGTCGTAGCTTCCGGAGGCTACATCTGTGCTAATTTTCACCAACAACCAAAACCTTTTTTTGGACACCAAGGGAGTGGTCCAATGGATATACTCGGGGACTCGTATGCTGGACTCAATCGGTAATAGGTATTTAGCGACTTTGACATGACCGAGCATGGTTCCTTCGCTAGCCCTAGCCAGTCCGTCAATAATTCAAAACATCCACATTTCTGTGGAAGATGCCATCCATCTTCTTCTCGAGGAGCTGTTCGCGGAAGTTTTTCTCCTGTGCTTTCTTAATCCGGGCCTTCAGGAGTGAGTACTCAAGAAGCATGAGATTTCATGCAACTTGCTCATCCCTGATATTGAAGTCAAGGCCGAGTGTTTCAGCAGCCTCCTCCGCTGATTTGTAGAGAAACGCCCCCTTGCCCACTTCTTCGTGTTTCCTGACCATTTTAAGAAGAGGGTCTTGTCCATTTGCGACTATATGTGCTGCACCCAAAATAATCCTGTTGTGAAGACATTCAAGATTTAGTATTCCGTGACCACCTTGACGGCGTGAGATGTAAAGTCGCGGAACAGAAGATTTAAGGTGCATGTTTTTGTTCATATGCATAACCTTTCGGGACCCGATATCGATGGATCTGTGCTCGTCCTTCGTCCATGGAAGCACTCCAAATGAATAGAGTACTATCGGGACAGCAAGCATGTTCGTCGCAGATACTTTGTTCTCCACCGACAGTTCAGAAGACCAAATCCGTCGAATAAGGTATTTTTATCTGCATAGGAGAGTATCCTTTATAGATTTGACGTCCTGAATGCAGCTCTGTGGCACGCCCAGGTATGTATGGGTCTCTCCAGGGCCAAGGTGTCGTATAGCGCTTCTGTCGATGAGCTCAGGGTCTTCCGGGATTCCATTAAGTTTTCCTTTCATCAAACAAGCCTTGGCGCATTTTTCTAACCCGAACTCCATTCTAATTTCTTGAGTGTACTCTTTGACAATGTCTAGAGCCAGATGTAATTTCTCTTGATTTTTAGCATAGATCTTAAGATCATCCATGTAAAATACATGAGTGACTTTATGCTTTCGATTTCCAGGTTTGCCGCAGAGGTACCCTTCGGAATAGCGAAGTGCGAGAGATAGTGGCAATAATGTGAGGCAAAAGAGGAGAGGGCTCATGGTATCGCCCTGAAATACACTTCTCTGAAAGGTGATACTGTTAGTGATTACACGATGTTTTCCACACGAGATAGTAAATCTGGTTTTCCAAAGCGGCATTAATCTCTCTATGCACATCACGATGTGTGGATGTACCTTTAAGCTTTCCAACAGACAGATGATAAGTCTATGGGAGGTTGAATCAAAAGCTTTCCGGTAATCAATCCAGGCCATCGATAGGTAACGCTGGTAGAATGCTGCGTCTTTACAGACACATCTATCCATGAGCAGGTTCTCGCGATATCCTGCTACGGCTTTCTTTGAGCCACGTTGTTCGTACATCTCTCGCCACACAGGTCCAATTGTCCAAACCATCCTATCATTTAGAAGAGCTGTGAAGATCTTATACAGTGTGTTCAGACAAATTATTGGTCTGTAATCTTTACCGTCAGCTAAGTTGCCGGTCTTCGGCAGGAGCACTGTGCGCCCTCCTACCAACCACTCCGGAATAGGCTCTTCCGACTTTAGATATGAGGTGAAAATGCGGGCCAGATGCTGGTGGGTTGAAGGAAACTTCTTCCACCAGAAGGTCTTGATACCATCTGGTCCCGAAGCGGAATAGTTCTTCATGCCTCTTCCAGTGTTCTTTCAGTGGATGCTGGACTTCGTAGACTTCTCTCCAAAATGCCTCGACCTCCTCTGGTGTGGGCGGGTGGTCGACAGTAACTGGAGGGTATAGGAAGAGTCGAGATGGGTCAGACAAAAACTGTTTATTTTCTCTGACCCACCTCTCTCTCTCCGCTCTAGACTTCTCCTAGCGTTAGATAGTACTCGTATTCTGTCAACAATATGCTGCCTGATGGTCAGTAGCTTTGACTTGTTAAGTGTCTGATGACAGATCCGCCAGATGTTATGTAGTCAATCACACACTGAATGCGGGACGCGTACTGTCTAGCCCAGCCTATCTTTGTGCTGAGTTGATGCATTCGTCTTTTGGTTTTATTGTCAACCGTTGATTTTATTTTACGGTTTGCATCTGCCAAAGCTCTCGCTGCATTATACACACTACAATTAATAGTCCAGAGGTCAGGTTTTTCGGGAAAATCTCCACGAAGCTCGTCATCCAGTTCAGCCAGATCTTTGGGCTTAGGAGATACCTGAATGTTGATGTTTCTCCGGGTCTTGAAGCGTCGCTCTTCCTCTGTTGGATGTCTGCTCGCGGTTGGTCTGAGTCTCGCCTCTCTTTCTCTGTTGCCGGCTTCTTCTGGCTGCGGTTGAGTAGGCGCTCCGCTTATATAACCCCTTTTTCGGAGTTCCTCGGCACGGTTTCGCAGAAGTTGATGCGAAAAATGCGAGAGCTCTGGGTATTTCTCGTACCACAGAGTATGCAGTCGTGCCATGTAACGTTTTCGTTCAGGGGTCATACTGGTATCATAGCACTCCAGCAGGTCGTCCCTGAGTCGATCCGCCCACTTAAAAGTAACGAGATTCTGCCGGTCAATCGCATTGACCTCGTGTTGATTGGCTCTCCCAACTATAGGATAGTCGGCATTGTTGTCCGACCCACTGTCGGGAGCCCTGCGCGTTCGATTTTTTTGAACCGCACTTACTACAACTATGTTTGGTGTTGTCATTGTTGTTCCCACAAGCAGCTCGGGAAAAGCTTACGTCCGTCCTTGTAGAGCCCCGCATGCAAGGATAAGGCTGCATACTCTGAGAGGTCTCCCGGTATCCCAGAGTCACCGTTTGAGACACCTCACCCAGGTGCCATTCAGATTTCGGCACGGTTGTCACGCCTCTGCTTAGGGGTTATTCCTTCGGGACCATCCCTGGACAATTGACCGCGACTGCTTATTAATTATTGTAACCATATTCGGCAGAAACCCTTGGTACAGGGGCCCTCTATCCGCAACCCGAGGAAGCGTTCAGCGGCTTTGTCATAGGACCTTCGGTATATTATATTCATTATATTTATTTATATATTCGCATGATTATATTTACAATAAATACTTCATAAATATAGAGCGAATATTACGCACTGTAGAGTATAGAGTCTAACCATATATATAGATAGTCAGCACGCTGTACGCTGTAGAGTGTAGACTGTAGAATATAACTATATATATTAAACACGAAAGTAAAGGTATAGACTATAGTAAGAACGTTGTAACCTGTAGCGAGTACTGTGTAGACAGAGACTATAGAGCATCGAAGCACGTGGTAGCTGGAGGACATAGCTATAGATATACTGAAAACGTTGTAAGCCATATAGTATATCTATATATACTCGTGACGTGGCGTATGCACCTACGTTCAAATATACAGCGACGTTGGAATAGGCCCTATATAAAAACCCAAAGGACCAACATGGGTCAGTTTCAGTTTCCAGTTGAAGTCACAAGTTATACTTCGGTTCAACGCTCTTCTCTATTTTCTACGATTTTCTCGGATTCGGCTGTCCAGTGTTAGTGTCTCAATCGGTATTTCTCACGTATTAGTGTGTGTGCCCTTGAGACAGTGTTGTGCACTGGGAAACCCGAATCTGGGATTTCCCATCTTTTGGAATACTTTGTACCCTTTCAATCCAGAATTGGGCCAATCATTGAAACCCTTTTTGAGGATTTACCCAATCCCAAAAATACATCAAGTGCACAACCCCTTCTCCTACACCTCTAATCAGAGAACGCAGAGACGAACCAGCACCTAGAACTTATTTGATTCTTCAATCAAATAAATAAATCGGTAAGTCATAATTTAAATAAATCTAAAATTCATTGATTAAACTCCCTTGAGCCATAATATATGAGTTTCCTTTATTTTAAAGGTACTGGCCAAGGATTAGAGAAAAGTCTGCAAGTCTTCCTTTAACTTCTGGTGTTTAGTTCTTTGTAATTAATAAGTTTTACTTTTCCTTTTATATAATAAATTGTCGATTCTTAATTATAACTTGTTTATTGGCTACTCTTTCCTCTTCCCTGTGCAAGATCTTCAATCTCAACTAAAACGAGGAGCTCAATTAAGAAGGAAGTATTTTGCGTTTTCCATGACGTAACACTGTCACAAAACCGACATTCGATACGTGCCACGGTCGGATCGGTTTTTTCAATTCGATCGGTCGGCCGCAAATTGTGGAAGATCCAATATGGGACTAAAAAAAGACATTTTAAGTTTTTCATTTATAATTATAATTCCAAAAATCTAAACTGATCCATATAGAATGCAGATTCAGAGAGAAAATGAAGATAATACTGCGTTAACCTGCTAATTAAGATTACGCGACCTATATACAGGGTGTCTTTTTTTAACTTGAGACATCGAAATATCTTAAAATCATACGCATCCTACGAAAAAAATATGCGTAATAAAAACTTTTTATTTTCGAGGAGAAAAGAGACTTTGAACCAAAGTTACCCCCCCCCTGCCTCCTGGGGTGGGGTCAATTTGTTTAAAGTCGCTTTTCCCCTTCGAAAATAAAAAGTTTTTATTTCGGATATTTTTTTATAGGATGCGTATTTCTTGAGATATTTTGATGTCTCAAGTTTAAAAAAACACCCTGTATAGTCCAACAATAAACAAAAAAAAGTCGTCATTTTTACGTTAATAATTAAGATTTGTTGTACGATTACATAGTAAATGGTAATAATAAATCCTTAGACGTTATTCATCTCCAGATTTGTAAAATGTTTTTTACAGGCTTTACAGATTTATAATATTTATCTTCTTATTTATTATTCTCAAGACATAATTATAAAGGGGGAGGATTGCTACTGAATGGTAGCCCAATATTGTGTTATTACTTATTACGCTAGCTTTATATAGATTTTTTTCATCAAATAACATTTTTAAAAAATGTGTACTCTAAATTTCTGGAATTGGGTTTAATAACTGGGGAATAAGAAATTTTAGGTAATATAAGATATAAATACCCCAAATTTTCATTTAGTTGTATAGTATTGAATTAAAATTTTCATCAATTGTATCCTATAATATTTTTGTACAATATTATAAAAAGAAAAATGGAACCAATTTTAACGTTATTTCCAGGTGGGATTTTCTTTTTGAATACAGTTGTTTGGCATCCTACAAACAATTTAAGACCAAATTCACAATAATTTATCAGTTCATTTTGGAAAATAAATTATCATAATTTGTAATATTTTTTAATTTCTTTCTCAGTATAATTTAAATATTGAAAATTCGAATGATATTATTGTTTTACAATTATTCGCTTACAAAGTTGAACATAAATTAAACAGTATCAAATATATCAGGATATTGTAAACCTATAATAAGCATATGAATGTTGAAGCCCAATATTGACATTGACAAGTTCTAACTTATAAACGACTGATTGGAAAACAATAATCTCAATTCATACTTTTGAGTTTTGAATATTTAAATTAAATTGAAGAACAACTTGAAAAATGTAGTTATAATAATCACAGTTGGCCACTTTTATCAACGAACAAAATTCCTGGTCATTTTCGGGTTATTTCCCAGTTCACACAAATCTTTCCCGGGCTTTGAAATTGAAGTTGAAACTCGAAAGTTCAAATGGTTAAAGTTAAAAATTTCTTCATTTGAAGTATTTGAAACTAAACGACAAACAAAAGCAGCCAAAATTAAAATCTTTTGAATTTTCAACTTTCCAAAACTTCCGAATTAAAGCTTGAAAATTTGCCGTTCAAAAACTCTTTATTTAATCGTTTGATGGTGAACACGTTTTAAAATGGAAATATTCTAATTTCAATAGATTTTATTTTAAGGGTTTCAAAATAAAAATTATTTTTAAATGAAACATACAAAATGGTACAGTATCAGTATCACAAATTTTAACTGTACAAATTAAATGGTAAAGGCTGATAAAGGCTGATATCATGAAAAATGATGTTAATATAACATTTTTATCACTTGTTTTTAATACAATATTCAACTGCAGGCAATTTAAGAAAATTAAAAATTGAATTTTCAGCAGTTTATTTATCAGCAGTTGAATTTTCAACTTTTGAAAATGAAAGAAAATTCAATTTTCAATTTTTGTTCGGTTTCCAATTTCATTTTCGATTTTCGATTTTCAGTTGAACATTCAACTATTTTCGTAGAAAATTGAACTAATTGGTTGGAAATGAACTTTTTTGTTGAACATTCATATTTTTTCGGGTAGAAAACTCAACTGCTTTGTGGAAAATTCGTATCTCTGGCTTGAAACTTCAACAGTTTGGTTGAAATTGTTTTTCTTTCATGACTCAAAAATCTTTCTTCGTTGGAAATTTAACTATTTTGAGAGAAAATTGAACTATTGGGCTGAAAATGAACTTTTTTGTTAAATATTTATATTTTTGAGATGTAAATTCAACTGGTTTGTAGAAAATTTGTATTTTATGCTTAAAACTTAAACAATTTGGTTGAAAGTATGATTAATGTGTTTTGTTCAAAAAATCAACTACTTGGTTAAAAGTTGAAATACTTTGACCAAAATACATTAATCTGTTTAAAAATTTATCATTTTAATTGATAATTGAACTATTTGACTGCAAATTCATGTACTTTGTCCAAAAATCTTGGAAAGTTGGTACAGGGCGTTACCGTGACATTTAAGCATTAGATTAGTTGAGTCTCCTTACACCAAGTGAGGGCAGAGTGGAGATAAGCGTAACTGAGACGTAACCTTGGCGCATGAGAGGGAGAGAGACTGGACGCTTGCTCTTTACTGTACTGCGCCTGCAACTAGCGTACGGTGTAAGTAGACTCCATAAGGCGATCTCATCGACGATGGGCGATCTGTGTTTTATTGAACTCGAGATGTTTGTTTTCATAAGAAGCTTAGGGTAAGTATATGCAATTATACTTCGGCATATATATGATCCTTTGACTCATTTTTTAACATTTTTAATATTTTATTCGTATTTTGAAAAATTCATTTTCGGTATAACCTTTTAGTCATAGTTGATTTACATTTTAAAATGTTTGAAACTTTCCAAATTTTTAATACAGTTTATATTCTTGAATTGAAGCTTTCGACATTCCGGAAAATGCGTGTTTGGAATTTTCATAATAAATTTTGTACATTTTTTATTTAAAACCCAATTTTAAATTTTCGGTTAACTTTTCAGAAGTACCATCTTTTTTTAATTTTCAGATTTATCAAAAAAGGTTTTATATCTGTGCTGAAACTATCTGTAAATAATTTCCAGTCCTTAAGAATGATTAAAAAAATCGTTTATTAAGTTATAAACAATTTATTGAACAACAGTTCTTTTCAGGACTGGGAATGTTTAGCTCATTAAAATCCAGAGCTTTGGTATGGAATGTATGAGAAATAAAAGTTTTATTACTGTTACTTGAAAGAAGATGCTGTTTGGCCGGTGACTGTTTGATATGATACTTAGAAAATTTTGAAGCATCATTAATTATTTAAACAATTTTTATAAACCAATTCAGAGTTTTTCTATTTTTCAAGGAATAGCCTCAATTAAAACAAATAAACTAAGAATGCTTTTGCGGTGACTGTTCGATATGATACTATGATACTTTGCAAATTTAAAAGAATAATTAATTATTTAAACAATTTTTATAAACATATTTACTTTGCAAATAATGTTCTATACCATTTTTTTAAACAAATTCAGAGTTTGTCTAGTTTTCAACAAATGGGCTCAATTAAAAAAAAATTAACTAAGAATATCTTTGCTATGATTCTTTTCTATTGTGCTTCGAAAATTCCCCAGAGTTATTATTTTAACAATGTTTATATACAAATTCATAATTTGCCTATTTTTCAACAAATAGGATCAATTTTAAATTTGATTTAATTAAAATTTTTAATTTTAATTTGTTTAAAAAATTAGCTGAGAATATCTTTGCGATGAGTCTTTTCTATTTCCAAATACAAGTGCAAATTCCTTTATTCAAGCAAATTCCCAATAATAATGATTTATTTAAACAATTTTGGTAAGGAAATTCAGAGTTTTCTATTTTTTAACGAATAGACTTAATTTGTTCACGGAATCTACTAAGAATGTCTTTTCGGTGAGTTGTTTTCATGATGTTTCGCAAATTCCCCAGAATTATTACTTATTTAAAACTAAGATTTCTTTATAATGAATTTAGTTTTTCAATTAATAGGCTCAAGTTTTTTACACATTTAGCGGAGAATATGTTTGCGATGACTCTTTTCTGTAGTACTTTACAAATTCGAAAGAATTATGGTTTATTTATTTGAAAAATTTTTGTAAGGAAATTCAGAGTTTTTTTATTTTTCATCGAAAAGGATCATTTTTTTTACAGAATTGGATATGGATATGTTTCCGGTGACATTTTTCTACAATGATCTGCAAATTTCAAAGAATTAATTATTATTTAAACAATGTTGATAACCAAATTAAGAGTTTGACCATTTTTCAACGAGTAGGCTCAATTTGTTTACGGAATCAATAAAAAATGTTTTTCAAATAACTCTTTCCTATGCATGATACTTCAAAAATTTACAATAATTATTAATTATTTAAACAATGTTTATCAACATATCCAGAGTTTAGTTATTTTTCAAGGAATAGGCACAATTTGTTTACGGAGTCAACTAAGTATGTCTTTCCGAAGACTCTGTTTCTGTGTTTATTTACAAATTCAGATTTTGGCTATTTTCAACGAAAAGGCTCAATTTTGTATAGAACTAACCAAGAATATATTTCGGATTACTTTTTTCTATGATGCTATCAAAAGTCTTTCTGATTACTATTTTCTATGTTGCTTCGTAAATTTACAAGACTTAATAATAATTTAAACAATGTTCATTACAAAATTGATAGTTCGGCTATTTCTTAACAAATAACCTACATTTTTTTACAGAATTAACTAAGAATATCATTCCGATGACTTCTTTGTATGATACTTTGCAAATTTCTAAAAATTATTAAATATTTGAACAATTTTTATAAACAAATTATGAGCTTTGCCTTTTTTCAACGAATAGGATAAATCAGTTCAAGGTATCAAGAATTCTACGATAATTTGCAAATGTACAATAATTAATAATTATTACAACAATTTTCATAAACATATTCACTGTTTCGCTATTTTCCAAAGAATAGGCACAATTTGTTTAAGGAGTCAACTAAGAATATCTTTCCGATGGCTCTTTTAAATTTACAATAATTATTAACAATTTAAACAATGTTCATACAAAATTCAGAATTTGCTATTTTTCTACGAATATGCTCAATTTTTTTCAGGATTAACTAAGAATATCTTTTCCATGAGTGTTTCGATGATGCTTTGAAAATTGAAAATAATTATTAATTATTTCAAGAAATTAAGAGTTCGGCCATTTTTCAATGACTGGGCTCAGTTTGTTCACGGGATCACCAAGAATTTATTTCCAATAACTCTTTTCTGCGGTAGTTTGCAAATTTACAATAATAATTATTTACTCAAACAATAGATTTATTAGTTAAGAAAAGAATTCTTGTAAACAAATTAAGAGCTCGGCCATTTTTCAACGAACAGGATCAATTAGTTCAGGGAATCAAGAAACAATGTATTTCCAATAACTATTTTCCACGATATTTTGCACATTTACAATAATTATTAATTATTTGAACAGTTTTTATGAACATATTTAGAGTTTGGGTATTTTTCAAGGAATAGGCACAATTTTTTACGGAGGCGCCTAAGAATATCTTTATGATTACTCTCTTCTATTTTGCTTCATAAATTTACAAGAATTATTAATTATTTGAACAATTTCGATTGAAAAATTAAAAGTTTGACAATATTTCAACGAATAGGCTCAATTTTTTTACGGAATCAATCAAAAGCTTTTTTCAAATAACTCTTTCCTACGTATAATGCTTTGAAAATTTACAATAATTATTCAGACAATATTTATCAACATATCCAGAGCTTGGCTATTTTTTAAGGAATAGGCACAATTTGTTTACGCAGTCAACTAAGTATGTTTTTCCGAAGACTCTTTTTATAGGTTGCTTCACTAATTTAGATTTTGGCTATTTTCAATGAATAGGCTAATTTTTTTTTCATAGAATTAACCAAGAATATCTTTCTGATTAATTTTTTCAATGCTGCTATAAAAAATATTTTTCATGACTCTTTCCTACGTTGCTTTGTAAATTTGCAAGAATTAATCACGATTTAAACCATTTTCATTATAAAATTTAGAATTTGGCTATGTTTTAATAAATAGGCTACAATTTTGTGCATAATTAATTAAGAATATGATTCAGATGACTTTTTTATGTGATGCTTTGCAAATTTCCAAGAAATATTAATGATTTAAACAATTTTCATAAAGAAATCAAGAACTTGGCCATTTTTCAACGAATAGGATCAATTACTTCCGTGAATCAAGATTTCCACTTTGATTTCTACGATACTTCGCAAATATACAATAATTATTATGGAATCGGAGTAAAAGGAATGATATAAGATGGTTAAGTTGTTTAGAGGAACCACAATTCTTGAAAAAGTTTAAAAAAAAAAGGAGAGTAAGGGCATTATTTCTCAGCTGTCCCAACTTTAAAAGTCATATTCTTGGAATTTCTTTAAATCGGTACGATATCTTTACATCGTTACGATATCTTTACGACAACTTTACGAGGTCCTGTATGTCCATGTCGTTAAGGTGTATTTATGATATCGTCACGAAGTAGTATAAGGAGATCCAACTCTAATATAAGGATAACCCCCATTTTTCCGTGCCCACTTCCTATAGCATACCCACAGCATACCAGATTACGTATTGTAGCGCCTCTCATGACAAAATTTGAAACTGCTGAAACCCAACTCTAAAACCTATGTTATAACGGTTTCCGTAAGAGGCGCTAGAGCACGTAATCCGCAGTGCTATAGGATGTGGGCACGGAAAAGTGGGGGTACAATTTTCCGAAATGGCCCATGGAGTTGGATCTCCTTATACTACTTCATGGATATCGTAAAGACGTCGTACGATCTGACGATATCTTCACGGTATCGTGAAGACACCTTAAGGACATGGACATAGGATGTCGTAAATCTGTCGTAAATATGTCCTAACGATGTCGTGAAGACGTCAAATTTTGTGCCCACTGGACACCCCTCTTCAACTGACAGGGAGGGGGGGATTTCAACCCAAACGCCTGCACGGGTATATTAAATATAAATTTTTTATGAGGGTTTTCAAAAGGTTATTTTTTTTTTGTAATAGTCTTAAAAGAAAGCTTGGCTTCCTGGCTTCGAAAAAGATTCGTAGTATGAAAATGGGCCAGTGAAAAATTTGCACCATACAGGACCCGATGTGAAGGCAGTCCTCACGCTCGTGCTAAAGTTAGTACCGTCTTTCTTTAGGCGATCTATTCACGGAATACTAGCCTGGAACTATCTTGGTACTGTCCAGTTTTCGCACGTGTTAGACTTAAAGCTTTTGCTGTCTAGTCCCAGTCTTGGCGCTATTTAGGAGTACGTTATGAATAGGAATATATGAAGACTGTCCAGATTTTAACTACCCCTGGTGGCAAAAATTCTCTGAAAATTCTCTGCAAATTACTTCATAATGTCCCTGCAAAGCTCTGCAGGTACTCTGCAAACGTCTCCTCCATTACTGCTTAAATTGAAACACTTTAGCATAAATGCAGAAGAACTCTGAATTACTCATCTTCAAAAAATGGTCTGCATTTGCATGCATTTCTCAGCGAGTTTTCTGCAAAGAATATTCGCAAATACTCTGTAAAAATCTCTGCTTTACTGTTTCAATTGAAGCACTTCAGCAAAAATGCAGAGATGCTCCGCAATTCCGCATTACTCTGCAGAAGACAATTCTCTGCATTGTTCTGAAAATGTTTGTAGAATTCTTAAACTGGACAGTAGTTTTAGCAACGGGAATCTTTAGCGAAAATAAAGTCCGTTAAAAACAAAGTGCGCAATCGTTTCCAACGCGAAAAAAAAATTCCGATTTATATGGAGGGGCGGCTTCAACATTTATACCACTTTGCTTATCAGAAGGAAGGAAGGAAAAGACGAACGGAGGACACACCAGAGGCACATTCTTAACTTATTGTAAACACATAGCCTAACCTAACATACATATATATATAATGCACGCATCGGGCTGTAACGGGTCAGAAGAATCACTTTCAATAATTTTTATTGTGCCTGAACTATATCGCAGGACTTCTTTATTTTAAAAGACCTATGTCGGTCAGAGGTACCAAATAGACTAACTGCCCCGTACAAGGGAAGCAGTGGCAACGGGCCCCTGCTTCTAGGACTCCAAGAGTGTGGAGGATAGAAGATCCTTTGACATTCCTGTTACA
Source organism: Andricus coriarius (assembly GCA_932066315.1). Classification (NCBI taxonomy): domain Eukaryota; kingdom Metazoa; phylum Arthropoda; class Insecta; order Hymenoptera; family Cynipidae; genus Andricus; species Andricus coriarius. Next base: position 13,108 of record CAKNWT010315778.1, read on the forward strand.
ATCCCCTTTTTAGATTAGGTTGAGTCTCTAAACCTTTTTGCTAGATTTTATTTTAACATTAGTAGTCTT
>CAKNWT010315782.1:0-20091 GCA_932066315.1 Andricus coriarius
AAAAAGTTTTTATTCCAGACATTTTTTCCGTAGGATGCGTATTTTTTTAGATATTTCGTTGTCTCAAGTTAAAAAAAACACCCTGTATAATTACAAATATGTCAAAGGTTTGATGCAAGAAATAAGGTACACATTATTAATGAATATATCATTCATCAAGGTATAAGCGGTTACATTTTTCAGTTAGAAATTTTTGGTTTTCCTATTTCAACGTGTCAGCGTCTATGGTTTTTAAAGTAGAATTTGAACATAGAAAAGCTTCAGTAAGTGTACAACTATGTACATCAAAAGTCGTGAATATGGATGCAACTATCACTGTAGTAGTGAATGTAGTTGTCAAACTTTTGTATAGCGTTTTAATCCCTATGTGGATAAAATTTATCTCGTAGGTTTTCTGTGTAGTTGAGCAATTTTTAAAATGCTTCGTCTTGAATTATTTCGAATTCTGATTGTTCTCAAGAGCCTCACTGTGTAACCTTGGGAAGATAGCCGCTAAAAAATGCTATATCCAGGTGGCCGAAAGTTTTCTTATATAATATAACCTGTTCAATAGCATTTATCTCTCATCAGTGTATAGTAGTCCACTGAAAATAAAATTTAAACTTATGTTCTTATTCATTTGACGTCAATACAAAAATATTGTAGGTCTCTTGAAGAGACACTCAAGCAAGCAGAGGCAGGCAGGCAGGCTGTTGCGGTAATATTTTTTTCGAATCGGGTACATCCGCCGTCTGTGAGTACGTGCGCGTATTCGCATGCGTCATTATACACGAGTAGAATAATACTGTGAGTGCACAGCTACAGCTTCCCAGAATAGGGACATCACCGAATTCGAATCACGTTCGAGTCGAGAGGCGCCCACAATACACCTGCTGCCAAAAGACACGGCACGTCCGTTTATGGCAAGATTACACGCGACAATCCCCTGTCAAGACCTCGCGCCTTTGAAAACTCACGCCGGATTGCGGATTGCGGATGTCGGATTAAGACTGACCTGTGAAACGGAGCTTAAGGCAAATCAGGTTTGACGTCCGTCTGATGCTTGCGCTCAAGTGGGTTGTGATTGGCAAAAAAAGTTTAAGTGGATCAAACAACCAATGCCACAAACGAACTGATCTTTTTCCGCTTCTAAAGAACTCACACTGACAGACATCACTATACCTTGAAAACTGTATTAACAAACTAAGGGGCCGTTACTAGCAGTGTTTTCAAATGCTTAAAAAAAAAATTAGTGATTTTCTTTTTCAAGCAAAGCATCTAAATCCAGACTTTTACACACTCTTTCCCTTATTCCTCTATTTTTCCCTTTTTAAAAAAATTTCTCTTTTTATCCCGTTTTCAAGGAACTTCCCCTTACTCTCGATTTTCGCTTACATGCGAAGTGAATTAATAGAGTCCAATAGGAAAATCCAACTACTTTTCGTTGAAAGTTAACTCTTCTTAATTGGAAAGTCTACTATTATATTTTTGTTTGCATTTTTTAAAAATTAATTTTCTTAACTGCAAATTTAACGAATCCATTTTTGGTAAAAAATGTATCGTTTTTAGTTAAAAAATGAGCTATTAAATTTGTCGTCAAAAATTCGTCTTTTTTATTTGAAAATTTAACTGCTTAGTTGAAAGTTGAATAACTTTATTAAGCATTCATTTTATTGATTGAATAATGTAATATTTTGTGGAAAATTCGTTTTTCCTTTTTCGAAAATTAATTTTTAAACTGAAAATTTAACAATTCCAGTTTTGGTTTAAATTGATCGCTTTTAGTTGAACATTAACTATTGACTTGAAAATTAACTTTTTTGTTGAGAATTCATATTTTTCGGATTGAAAATTCAACTATTTGGTTCAAAATGCAACTATTTTGGGTTCAAGTTTAATCTTTTTTGTTTAAGAATTTTACCAATTGGTTAAAAATTCATCTTCGTAGGTTTAAAATTTAATTCTCTGGTAAAAATTTAATTATTTTGTTGAAAATTCCTCTCTTTTGTTTGAAAGTTTAACTATTTGGTTGTAAGTGCAATTGTGTGGTACAAAATTATTTTTTTAATGAAACTTCAACTATCTGGTTGAAAGATCGTCTTTTTTGGTTAAAAATGTATCTTTTCTGGTTAAAAATTCAACTTTTACCAACAAATTCGACTTTTTACCATGAAAAAGAGAGAAGGGTGGAAAATGTTTTGATAATATCGTGACGTAGTTCTTGAGCGGCCTCTAATTTGATATATTCAAATTCTGAACTATATTAAAAGACAAGAACTTATATATAAATGTATCGATTCAGAGAAAAACCTGAAGCTTTTTTTATAATGAAATTAGGTATAACGCTGCAAACAGTTGGCAACTATGTGGACAATCATACAACTAGATTCAAAACTCTTAGTATTGTTGTCAACTGTCTGTAGCGTTTTTATCCAATTTTACATAAAAAAATCTTGGGACTTCTCTGTGTTATACTTGTGTTTACATTCTTTCTTGGACCAAGCTAAGTTTCGAAAAAGGAAGAACATCTTTTGAGCATGCTATTTATATTGATGTGACATTGATGTAATTTAAATTTTAACACATGACAACCATATGCAAATGTTACTTTAAGCGTATATAAACACATATGAAAGACATAAATTGAGGATACGAAATCGAGTATGAACTTCACGTTTGTCAGTGACGAAGAAGAAGAAGCAAGTTCTTCGAGAATACGCGATGAATATTTGTACAGAAGCATCTAGACATTTCGTGTTGTATTAAAACAACAGACAAGGATTTTCGGTGTAGGTAAAACCTGTCTTCCATTGCAAGCAGAAAAAATCATTCGAGTAGCCATTCACACCGGAAATTCTTTTTATTTCACAGAATACAGCAATTAATCTTATATCTCTTATATGTGATTGACAAGGTAGGTTTGGATTGGGGATATCATTATTTTTAAAACGTTGAGATTCAGTAAACCAATTTTTGTGCAACATAATGGTACTAATTCTTCAAAATTAGATCTTCAGGTATCTCGACGGGTAGCCTAACGACTGAAGTATTATGGATCTTTTGCTTGACGACTCAATTTTTCCTTAAATTAAATTCAGATTCTATTAAAATAGGTTGGCCACTTGGTCGGAAATACGAAAAATGATAGTGGATTTACATAAGTAAATTCTGACCGGAAGTTTGTTTAATTTTTAGTTTTAGTATAAATATGCATCCAATTACTTAAAATGTCACTTAATATACTTAACGATTAAAATATACTATGTAAAAATGTTTTTAAAAAATTTCAAGATTAAATATAAAAAATTATTTGGTGTCAAATTGAAATTTCTCCAAATTAAAATTGGTATGGCCAACGGTGAGCCCATTTACTACAAACCCACCTAAAAAACACTACCCGGATCGGGTAGTGTCACGCTTACCCCTCGAGGCTCGCCGAAAGGGAAATAGCTTAATGATATACACGCTACAGCATGGTTTACTTTTGATTATTTTATCACCAAAGGCCAAAAAGTCAAAATCGCTCAAACTAGACTTTATTCCATTTACAGGACGTCTGAAACCTTATTTTTTATACGGACTCACCCGAACTGGATTCCATAGTGCATGGAGCAGTCGATTTGTTGGTTTGGAAATTATTTTTAAGATAACTGAAACATAAAATATAGCGATGTGTAATAAACAATGTGCTTTATTCATATGAAAAAATGTAATCCAGAGGATATAAGAAAGATGTATCAATATTAGAAACATGTTTTGGACTGGCTCTCACTCTCCAGGCGGTCATTTTCCTCAAGACTTTATTTTAATGCATTCATTCATAATAATCATAACATCTCCAATTAGATATCTCCTGAAAATAAAAGCTGCTAATCTACCTGTACTGCATGTAACAACTCGTTACCCGTATTTCTCATCAGGGGATACGTTGTATGTAAGGAGAGTGAAGTCATAAACTGAAGTGTTTCGCACGAGCGCATATACGCAGGACCAGTAAATGTCACTCCCCAGGGATAAATTACGTAGCTCCAGCTTCTTCGGTTCTTGCTTGGTAATGAAAATGAAAATAATCAAAACTAATGAAGGAAGGAAGCAAAGAGTTGCCAAGCGTCGAATAAGACGCAGTTGGATGCTGATTGAGGAAGGGAAAGGTCATTGCCAGTAGAGTAAATTGAACGCGATTCTCAGAAAAAACTGCAGAAGAAACGCAAAATAACTGGTAGGTACCATTAAGAAAAAAAGCAGAATGTGAGTGAAAAAAGAGAGCAGGAAGGGTGGGGGTATGGGGAAGAAAATATGGAAGAGAACCAAAGGACCTTTTCTTGGTCTCTAGTCTAAACGCTTAATACCCTGAATTACCGGGCAGCCTTCATACGTACTGTAATACGCATGCAGTCACGCGAACGAGAACCGTCACAAGGAGAGGAACACCATGCCAGGAGCTGGACAAGTTTTTTGCTGAGGCGCTGGTGGCGCTCACGGTAATTACCGCGAAACCGGGGACGGTCGGAGGCAATTACCAAGAATTTATCAGCAAAACTCGGGTGAAAATTGTAAGTAAACGCGAACCATGCTCTCGTACAGCGAGGTTGCAGTGGAAAAAAATTGCGCATTTTACTCGACACCTATGGTGACGAACGACTTTTGCCATTAAGAGACATAGAGACAAAGATTTTAACACTTTGAAGTCCAGTGGTACAATAATATATCACTTTGGAAGATTGGTCAGTTTTATGCAGAAAATACAGAACAAATTATTCTTTACATTTTATAATCGTTTTTTTTGTTGTATGGCTTAACAATTTTATATTTTAAAATTCTGAACGCATAGTATTAAATAAAATTCGGAATGCAACATTTGAAATTAGAAACGTTCAAAACATTAATTTTCTTTTAACATTGAAGGTTTTACAAACGAAAAATTTCAAATCTGGAAGATTCAAGATTTGATAGTTTCAATTAAAAAAAAAACTATAATTTTTTATTAGTGTTGACGCGTAAGTTTGTCAATTTCAAAGTAGTATTTACAATATCCGGAATTTCATAATTTCGGTAATTTTAAATTTCTGAATTTTTCTAGTTTCATTAACTTTCACGTTCGAAATATTTTAATTTCATTAATAAACAATTTCGATAGTTTTAATTTTCTTTCTACATTTTGAAATTTTATATTTCGGTCATTATTGTTTCGAACTTCTTTTCTAATTCAGGATTTTTCTTTTTCCGCAAAATTAGGTTATCCCCCAATTTCAACGATCTCAATTCAATTTTAATTTTAATATTAAGACTTTTAAAATAAATGCTCAGTTTTTTAACTCTTTATTAATAATATTAATAATTTTAAGCTGTTTCTAGGTTCACCGAATTTCGCTGAACGTTGAATAAATATTTTTGGTGAACCCAAGGAAAATGAGAAAGGTCGGCTAGGTTCGCCGACACTCGGTGAGCGTAGAACAGATATTTTCGGTGTACCTATACAATCAATTAATTTTAGGCCTTTTAAAGAAACAATCGTGAAAGTATTTACACACTCATAGTGAATATGAAGACTTATAAACGGAAGAGAATATGAAGAAAAGTTATTTTAAAAAGTGTAAAAATTTACATTCAAAGCTTCACTGAAAAAATGGTATGGCTGTTGTAGCTACAAATATATTGCTGGGGAGATATAGCTGAATTTCCAATAAAGTCTAAGTAGGACAGCAAACTAGATAGCTAAGATATAAAAACCGTCTATCTCCTGCAGACAGAAAATTTGGGAGATAAATCTATCACCATTTGCTAACATTCTAGCAGTCATGCTCAAATATCGTATCTCCTATAATTGGTTTGCTCGTGACAGCTAAATTTGGTAGGTACTGTACCTATACTTTACCTGCAAGAAAATCTGTTCAATAAAGCTAACTATTTAGGAAGACGAAATCCAGCGATACTTTCTAGCTGGGATAGCAAGAATTCTAGGTAATACACCTAAAAAATTTTTTCAGTGTGAATAATAACAATTATTTGATATATTAAGTATTAAGATATTTTGTATAAGAATCTATTGTAATAATATTTACTTTGAGTACTTGGAAATTTTGTTTTCAATTCTCTACGACTCTTCCATACTTTATAATATATAATTATTAGTTGTCTTTCACTAATGTATTTGTACTTTTCAAATTTTCGCTAAAGGTTTAGGAGACAATGACTATTTATTACACTGGTAAAAATGGTTAGTTGGGCTAACTATTTAGTTAGTAAGATATGGTAGTCCTATTTTATTAGTTGGTACAACAATGCCATTAGCTGCAGTGACTATTCAATTAGTACCAGCAACTAAGAAAATGGATGTTCCAACCACGAAGTACTGTAAGGAGACCACACGGCATGCCAGAGATGCCATGTATTTCACCTGGCGCCAGTTCGCGATCCCCTGTCGTCAGATTTCCTCCATGGAGAGTTTTATTCCCAGATGAGAGCGCCCCTTTAGAGAAAATTTGTAACTGAATTGTCGTCTGCGACGATAGGAATCGTAATTCCTCAATTTACCACATGTAGCGCTATCATCTGGGAATAAATTAAAATCCGAGGACAGGTAATCACTGTTGTTGGCTGTTTTCCATCAGCATCGCCATAGTTGTAGTTCTGGTAGTACTTCGTGGTCCCAACTAATCGAATAACAGTACCATATCTCACAAACTAAATAGTTGGCACAACTTTCCATTTTTTTCAGTGTATTAGAAATTCTTAAAAAAGTAAATTAGCTTATAATTAGATACTGAAGTATATTTTAGTATATTTTTAGTGCTTATAGTTGCTGTCAAAGCATTTTTTCTCTGATGCTCAACTTGAAAATAAATATGAGCACAAATGATTCATTATGTAAAAATTTGATAGAAATGGTGTTAAATGATTTTATTGGGTCGTATATTTCTTTCTGGCACTAAGTTGGTCATCCGGACTTTTGGTGCCTTCCAAATTCCAGCATAATCTGCCGCTTTGCTGATTCTAATTGACCTTCACTCGCCATTAGCAGAGTTGACATCTTTATGAAGTGCGTGTTGAAAGCACCAAGTGTCATTTGGATATATTTGTAACCCACCGTTCTTGGTAACACTACACGAAAAAAACTGGATACGGCATTATTAATCATTCTGTTTTTGGAAATTGCTTATTTTTCTAAGTCTTAATTTGTTTAACGTTTTTATAGGTTCTGACTAGTATTATGGCGTTTTCCTTTAAACTAAATAGTCAAGTATCGTGCCAGGACTATTATTGCTGGAAAAGCTGGAAAAGGGGTTAGTTTACGGAAAATTCCGTAACAGTAGGCAGTTCTTTGTTTATATCAAGTTAGATATTAGATCTGATTTGCTAAATAAAATACAATTTTCATATATAGTATTTCTAAAATTATATAAAAAGTTATACTTGAGCCATTTATGGGAAAATGGTACTCGACAGTTATGTCAGTGGTTCATCATGTAACAATAGAGTGAATAGAGAAACATTGCAGTTTTGCCTTCCGGGTCGCAGGGATGTAAAAAGCATAGAACCATGACGTGAATAGTTTCGGATTTTTTTCCTTCAGTTTTCAAAGTATTTCATTTCATCCTTGAATGGTTTCAGTAGAGAAGCGTTTCTTTAGCATTCCTCTGGTGTTATCCCTGAAGTTATAAATATTTAACAACAAATTCCAATTTTGCACTTTTCAAAACCAGATTTGAGATTCTAATGTAACAGCAATTGTAACAAGCTGTACTAAATAAATCTTTAATCGGGGTATTGAAAAGTTTCGCCACATCCCTGTTGCACATTAATATTCATCATTCTGTACAGTATGTTACGAACGCGATTCGTATCTTTGGGACGCTTCTTTATTGTGTTCATTAGCTCGGTGATCGATCCTCTAATTGAACTGACCCGATTGGGATCACACGTATTGAAGTATTTAACACACAGCGGCCCTCAATTGGCTGACAGTCGTTCCAATTTATAGAACATACATATTTTAGTTTAGCTCGTTGAAGTAATCATTTTCTTGTTAAAAAATGAGGCTAGGGTAAGGAGGGGCAGCGCCGACCGGTGGGGCAAAGGCGACTTTGCTTATAACATCGCTATTATTTACCAATTTTTATTCTACTTTGCATTAAATAAATCTATTTTATTAAAGAGATAGTGTGACTTACTAAAAGCTCGAAAATTGACGTTGTAAAAGAAAAAATTATGCAGAAAACAGTTTTGACAACGAAAGAATGGAAGATTCGCTGGCAAAAATATAAAGTTTTCAACATTAATGGCAATACTTACAGTATGAAAATTTGTTATTTTGAAAAATAAAATAATATCACATTATTTTATTATAATCATTGAACGTAATTCAAGTCCAAAGTATCTTAAATATCGTAAATAATTGAGGCCTCACCGGGTGGCGACTTATTCAGATCGGAATCACTCGAAATACAATTATTGATGATATGTGATCGGTAATGTAGAAGAGCCACTTATCTTCTGGGCTACATGCAAGAAACTATTGAATATTATTATTTTCAATCCGGTCGGTACGGTAGAAACCATTGCCCGTAGCCGTATCGAGTGAAATGTCAACGAATAAGAGGTTATATTACAGCTATCACTATTTTGATTAAAAATAACTTATTCTTCTTGCTGGGTATGTTTAAAGGTAATTTTTCTACTACATAAAATACCACAGACGCGAACCATTATGTTTTCCCATCTTCAAATGTTTTGATTTTTATAAAAAGCTGCGGTCGGTTCTGCCCTTCGGTGTGGGGCAAAGCCGACGAATTACAGCTTGTTAGAAATAATTAAATTATTAAGTCATTGTTTTATACATGTAATAATTACTTATAGAAATATGATATACAATAATGTAGGACTCGAAATTAAAAAAAAAATCAATCAATTCTACATCTTATTAACTTCAAAAAAATCATTGACTGTTAACTGGTAGGCACTGCCCCTCCTTACCCTATACAAATTACCTTGAATTTAGAAGCATCTAAATATAACTTAAATTGTAAAAGCTGATACATAAAAAATACGATTTAGGTTATTTTAATCTCGATTGTGCGATTGTTTTAAACTCAGTTTGCAATATCCTTTCAATCATTTCAAGGCCTTTCCTTAAAAATATTATTCGCGAAAAAAGTATTAGGCCCAATACTTACCAATACTTCTTTTTCATAAGAGTAGATTCGTTAATTTGAAGATTCATTTTTGAATACTTCATATTAGGTATTTTCACTTGATCGCCAGCTAACTTCACTTCGTAGAGTGCTGAGGGAAAAGCAATGGCATCAAATGCATGTGACAAAACTTTATTTTTTTAATATCTTCGTGATAAATAATAATCGTTATAATTTTATTATTTCATTAAATAAAATTGAAAAATAAAGTCTAATTTCCAAATATACTTACATATAGCGAACACATTATTTTTTTACGAAGATATTAACAAAATAAGGTTTAGTCCCATGCATTTGATCCATTGTCTTTTCCTCAGTACTCGACGAAGTCAAGTTAACTGGTGATCAGGTGGAAATACTTCCTTGTTTAGTTTTTGATGGTTTGAATTTGAATAATCTGTGGTATTGGTTGAAAACCGAAAAATGATCCGAAATCGTTTTTCGAGCCTTGATTGGACACCCTGCATTTGAAATCATCATAGTAATCAGATTGCGGGTGATTAATTGAAGGTAACCCTAATTCTAAATCGGAGGAATGTTAAACCATTGAACGAAATTTAAAGTGTGTGTTTTTATCTCGGAGTTTTACTTTGACTTGACTATATGGGTAGTAACTCTCGATTTCTACGAAGCATATAAATTTGGATAGAGTTTCTGGACACTTTAGCCTGAATTAATGTCGCAAACTGTACACATACGAGGTGCGTGTCGCTGATCGCAGATCTGCCCTGCGATTCGTGCCCAGTTGCACTGAAACTGGTTTGCACCTGACACCAGCCTCAGGATCGAATGACGCGTTTCAATGAGTCCTCGCCTTCTTCTTCGTCTTCGTCCTCCTCGTCGTATCGTCATCGAGGATTCGCCCTCATGCGAATTCTCCTTTCCTTTCCCTTGCCTTTATTTTATTATCTTACATCGCCACGATTTACTTCGGTCGAACCCTCCGCGCCTCTTCGTGCAGTTTGAAAACACGGTAACCTACAGACACGCGAAACATCTTCCGAGAAACAATCCTTATGTTACTTTGTCCTTATCTGTATTCGGTATTCCTCGAGTTTGTCTGCGTTTTGAACTTTTATCTGACGGACCAATAACATTTCTTTTTAGTTTCATTAAACTCGATCAATTTTTGTTCTTCTAACAGAATAAACATGTCAATATCTTAAAATTGTATTATAAAATACATACTTAAGCGATATCTGTTTAATTTGAAATTTTTGCACATTTATATTTTATAATCCCGTTTCTAATTCTAGATTATTTATACTGCACTTGTATTCACAGAATGCAATCGGTTTCCTGTATCCAATTATGTTTTTAAAACAAAATTAGCTATACAGAAAGGCTATGGTCCTTGGGGGAATATGCAATATGCATATTCATATATGAATACAAACACGCAGATGTCCGCCCACGTGGTCCTGAATGGAATCATTCATGTCCAACAGTTGTCACTTGAGATAGCAGGAGAGTAAAAAAGTGTCTTTCGTATCACTAATGCTTCGTTTCCGGAATGATTTATTTACTAGTCGATATATATTAATATTCATCTGAAAGAATCATTTCAGTATAGCAAACACTGAAATGGTTCATCAGAAAATTTCAAGTACATCATTAATTTACATGTCACTATACCTACCACTTATACTATACAGTTGCAATTATTTATAATGAATTATAGATATTAATTTGACAGTCAGTCAACATTTCAGCAAATATTGGCATAGCTATTAACGCTAGATAACATGAAACTTCATAAAGTAATTTTTTACATAAACGAAAAATAAAAATTATGCACCTATCTTGATGAATTTTTTGCATCTATGAAACAACTTAACTTTTTTATTGTTCTTTTCTTTACATAATGAACATTTATGGCTTTAAATGAAGTGTACGGCAGAACTTAAACAGAAGAAATGTATAGCAAATTACGAGTGAAGAACACGAGATTGCTCATTATTCGCCTGGACATTAATTATAACACCGCAAACGCGTAAATGTCGCTCCCATAAATCGCAAATGTTATTAAAAACTTGGTACACCGGTGAAGAAGCCGCAAAGCTGCTTCAGCGGTTTTCGTTAAGATGGGCGCGTTCTCATCAAGGACGAGGCCACTTGATGGCTTCTCGTTATAAATCTAGTGGATTTAACGACGAGAAAGAAGGGGAGTGCACTGTTTCTCTTATGCGGGGCACGTTTAATGTTCGCATACGAAGTGCTATGCATGCAGGTACTCCGCATTATCTTGTAACTTTCTTAGAGAGTGAAGCACGCTTCAGCACAAAAATCTTTTCACGCGTTTCATATTGAAAAAGAATCATCATCAATTCATCACGTTATGTACATCAAATTATTTCATACTTGTTTAAGTCCTTTAAATTGTATATTGGGTAGCAACATTCTCTCTAAATCTGAATTAGTTTTTGACCAATTTAACTGATGATTCGTTAATTTCTTGGTTAATTTTGACTAGTAAATAGTAAAATGTTAATATGTATATAAACGTCAGCACTGATGCAAGCGAAAATTATTGCTGATGCACGCGCGGCATCAGGAGTGACCCACGGTGGCTCAGTATTATAGAAGAAGGTTTAAAATTCTGATTCAACAGACTAGCCACCAGGAAAACTGGCTTCTTCGAGTATTTTCTTGACAAAATATGTATTTCACATCCCGCTAGTGATGTCGTTGCCCTGATAAATTATCTTTCTCTTCACTGCGCTGAATACTATAAAAATTGCTTTGCGTAACAGAATCCGAAAATTGCCTCCCATCTCTAGGGGGATAGATGCTAATTTCATTGTTCGCATGCGAATAGATTTTTCCTATCGGTTCCTATGGAATGGAATGCATACTGATATTCTTGAAAAGTATCACCGGTGAATACTTTGTGCTTTATGAGCTGTGCCCCTTGCACATGCTGTGAAGTACTTCGAATGCATTATCTCCACGTACCTCGAGCGTGACGGATTCTATCAGTGCGTTCCATCCCTGATGGTTGAGCAGGCTCAGCAGAAGATACACGACGGTGTCTTGGAAACCAGAACACACTTTTTTTTACCATGATCGGGAGAGCGCTTAAGTAGGCAACAGAGCCCTCTAAGAAATTTAAAGGGTCAATTTTGTAATTGAGGGTAACCAGACGTTCATCGCAAAAAATCAAAAAATTAATTCCTCATTATTTTATACGAGTTGCGAATTGCATCTGAACATTCAATAACGAGAAAGTAGTAATTCGATTTCGTTTTATAAACGCCTGAAATAAAACACAAAACGTACAAACATAATATCAGGTACTTTACTTGTAATCACAATTTTTCATTCTTTTAAGCATTTCAATAAATTTTTATGCAAATTTTTATTTTCCATGTGTGACATCACATTTTGCATGACCCACTCCCACCTACGTCACAAATCGTCACAAAATATGTTAGTCCTCCCTCTCTCTTACCCTAGCAGTGTGACATAGTTTTTGAACGATCCCTTTGGAATATTAAAAAATTCGAATTTTGAATACAATTTTCGAATTAAGCTTTTAAAATAATAGAAGTAAATGTAAAATAATTTTCTAAATTTCTATGGGTTGAATTTCGCTAAGAAATAGGAATATTGAAATATAGAAAAAATTTCAAAATTTAATGATTAAAAATAGCAAGCTTCCGAAATCGAGCAATTAAAAATTTTAAAATTGTAGAGCCTTAAAAATAATTCCTGAATGAACAAAAAATTTCAAGAAAGAAAAAGAATACAAATTTGAATAACTGTAGGTTGTGTGTTTCGAAATCGAGGTACATATTTGAAATTACATTATTATAAGAAAAAAATGTTTAATTTGAAGAACTTATCAATAAAGAATTACAAATAAACAATTTAAAATATAGGAAATTCAAAGATTAAAAAAAGTTGAAACTTTAAATTTAATATTCCACTCTATACATCATTTTCCTACTAAAACAAGCGTAAAAAGATGCTTACTAAAGAAAATTTGTCGTTAATTTCTCCGCGGAGTAACACGCTTGCCACACTGGGGTTCCGGCCACTTTGAAAGATCATATAGGTTATATAGCCAAAAATTTAATTTAAGTACACTAAAAAATGTGCGATTTCCTTCACGTTTAGGTACTTAAAATTAAGAAAGAAAAAGCCTGGGATGTAATCCACCCCACAGTAGCAAGTAAGGGCTCGTTCATATATTACGTAATCAATTTTTCTTTTGTTTATATCGTTGTGTCATTCTCAACTTCACAGCAATCCTCTTTTCGTCTTTATTTAAACAAAAGAAAAACTGATTACGTAATATATGGACGATCCCTAAGCGTTAACAGTTCTTTTGTTACTTTTTACAATTATAATATTTTTTGTGGGTTTGCACAATCCTTATCGAAATTAATATAAAAAATTATTATTCATTTAAATAAATATTAAGACAAATAACAATTCAGAAAATTACATAGAATTAGGATTGAATGAAAATTTCAATTAATAAATAATATTTCAAATAGAAATTTGGAAACATGAAAATTATGACAAATGGTAATTCGGGAAAACAAAAATCGTGCCAAATGGTGATCTGGGAAAATAAAAATTATGGAAACTTCTGCCACTTCGCTGATTGAAGTATTAAAAGTTGAATTGGTACTTTTGACAATTATAGTTTTTTTCTGAGTTTGCGTTAAAAGCGTCTCGCGAAAGTATTGTGGTGGTGTCACCGTACTTGGAAGGCAATTTCTGTTATCAATGTAATATTCTGCACTGAAGGGCCCCGGAAGTGTCTCGTTGACTCTCGCTGCTTGGTTCATTGGTACATCCGGTGCGATGCTCTGCGATCTAACACAATGATACCGGTGTTGCACATCACCTAAAAGAGGAACAAAAGCCGCAGTTATACTACCAGAGTCGAACAATGACGGTCAAGTTGAAGTCCTTGATATCATCACGCTGAATTGATAAATTCAGCTTTCGTTTTATCGGAAGAGTTATGCAGAAAGAATTCGTTTCACAAAATCCATTTTTTCACATTTTCCCCTGTATTTTAATCCTCACTTTTAGTTATGGCGAGAAAACACTGGCTGCATATTACAACTCAACGGTTCAATTGCAGGACGTTATTTATTTTCGTAATAAACCCCTATATATGCAAAATCTCGGTATTTATCTTGTTGCAATTAATTATAGGTTTTATCGGACTATGCAAATACAAGCCAGCTTCCAGGTGTGGACAATTTGAAAATGTTTATTTGAACACGTTGAATTATATTTCATCGAAAGTAATATTTGATTAGATATAATGGCTTCCAATTTGTCTCTCTTAAACAATCATGTTAAGGTTGACATCCTTTTAGTTGGAATTATTCATAATTATGTATATATATTTATACCACGTTTTGCAAAGCTTATTTGTAATAAATGTACATTTTTAAATTTGGAGAAATATTTACTATAAAGAAGAAATAAATCACCATTTACGACTAGCCTAATTTTGTTTCTTAATAATTATTTTGAAAAGCACGTTTTATCTTATTATAAGTTTACCTGCACCCTAAATTAGAAAAGGAGTCCTGAGGGGGCAGGTGGTGAAATCCTGGACAATTTGTTCTGCCTATCAATCGGCAGCACATCGTTTTCCATTTTCCAATGGTTTATCTACCTGCCACACCCTGAAGGTACACCGTGAAATTTGTAGCTATTAACCTATATAAATTCTTACACCTGATGAATCAGCGAATTTTACAGTAGTAGATTACCCGCTTACCGCATATAAATTTAAGTTAAGGGGCTACACAAAGGAATACAGCGTGTAAGCTGATTAATCACAAGAAGTAAAATAAAAGTACAAGGTAGATAAAGAGGAGCAGATAATTAGGAAGCTGATTTATTATTTTGATCTCTTTAAAATAATTAAGAAAAGAATATTAGGGCGAGATGATTGAAATTTGTTTCGATATACTTAGGAGCTATATGAATATTTCCAAAATTCTACTTTCCCTAATGATGTTAACTTTCAATTTTCTGAATTACTATTTTCCCTAATTTTGTTTATCTGAATGACCGCTTGTCATTATTTCCATTTATTATAATTTTCATATCACCTAATTTCTATTTTCACTAATGGACATTTGTGCCATTTGGTGTAATAGTTATTTGTACGAATTACCAAATGCCTTAATTTTAATTTTTCTGAATTACTATTTGCCATACATTTTTAGTTTGTTTTTTATTACCATTTGTACTAACATTTATTTTTTTGAATTATTATTGGATATATCTTTTGTTTTTCCGAATTTTGATTTGATACAATTTTGATTCTTCCGAATAGTCATATAATCTAAAATTCATTTAAATGAATCGCTATTTGTCATAATCCCCACTTCATATAATCTTTATGTAATAGAATTTTATTTTTGACCTAAAGCACATTCGCCTAAACATAATTGCTCCAAATTAAACAAAAATTGGATTGTCTGAATTTGAAAATTTCTGTTATATCACGCTCTGGTGAAGTATTGTAAAATGGCGATTTTTGTAAATCAAAATTATACCAATTGGTCCTTCGTTATAATATGAAGATTATGAAAAACATATAGTATACCAAATGTTAATTAGGCAAAAAAAAAATCATTCCAATGGTAAGTCGGAAAAATGAAAATTATAACGCATGGAATTTTGAAAAATTATGGTCAACGGAAATTGATAATGATAAAAATGAGGGTAGCAGGTAGTTCGGAAAAAGTGAGTTTAATACTAGAAGTACCGGGATTTTCTGCCACCTTTGGTTACCACGAGGGGTCAATTGACCCCTACCTGCGTTGGGTGTAAAATAATGATTTTAAACAGTTTCTACCGTCAAATGTTGATGATAGAAGTATGCTATATTCATATTACATCGTTAATATAAGTCAAGAAGAGTATTGAGTTCTGAAAAAGTACAACAAAGGAGTGAAAATGCGTACCCCAGCGTAGTCATACCGACTTCGCTTCTGCTGCTACTGCAACAGCAAGCTAAATCGTTTGGTGCCGCTGTACTCCTCGACCCGAGTATACGCCGTAAATTTCAACTTACTGCAAATCGACTGTCCCGAAAAATAAGTCACTCACAAATTTTTCCGTCCCCAGAGTGTATCAACTCTATTTGACTTCGCTAGAGTGTCGTATCTCTATGTATTTTTTAATGGATATACGACACGCTAGCGAAGCATAATACAGTTGATACGATCCGTTTTCGGAAAAATTGGTTAGTGACTTATTCTTCGGGACAGTCGAAATGTGGTTATTCCTAGTGCTTTACTATAAACGTAGAACGTTATACACCGGTAGTAGAACTGATAGTCCGAAAATGTTTTGAAGCAGACTAGAAGAAGAACCGACCATAAAGGCAAACTCCAGCAGGCAATATATAATCTATTTCCTGTTAAATAGAACAGCAGTAATAGTTTTGAGGATTAGAAATATCACACACATTTTATAAAAGCGATATAAATCAGACCTGCTGCGCAGAAGTGGAAAAAAGTAATGAAATACCAGCCAAAACGCTATAGGGGTTAATTGACCCCTGCCGGTAACCGACTATAAAAAGTCAATTTTGTTTTAAAGTTCGAATCTAATATTTCCGAAAAAATCGTCAAATACTCCTATTTATAAATAATTAAAAGTCACAAAACGCCATCTCGCTGCAAGCAACCGCTGCGGAGAGTTACCACTTCAAAAATCGAAAGGGATTAACCCCGCCCGGTACTTCTAGTGTTAAACAGTAATTCGCCAAAATCAAAGAGAATGAAAGATGAAGAACGGAAAGAATGGTTAGAATGTGTAAATGAGACTCTACTTCGAAGAGACATAAGAAACAATAGAAACATAAGAAACATAAGAGCTTGCATGAGAAAATGCATGGATGTGAAGGAAGCTAGAGGGGTATTCCAAGAAGGGAAATTGTAGCGACAAATAGTTTATAAGAAATGCATGAGGAAGAGTGTCAGTGCAGTGAAGGGCGCCTGAAACAAAAGACCTTGGATACTAATGGACTCGAGTGGGAAGCTTGACATAATGACTTTGTGAGGCTCTACACTTGGGGTGATCGCTAGAGAGATTGATCAGCAGCCTGGGTTGGAGCAGTGTTGCGGAACGAACAAGTTATTTAAATAAATAAGACGGGAATTCTGGATCAATCTAAAAATATATACATCCTCCGCCACATTACTCCCTTCCTCAACGAGTAAGTCACGCTTACCCCGAAAGGGATATGGCTTAATCGTATAACAATAATAAAATCACGGTAAATCACGGTAAATTATTATTTGATATATTATTAATTATTATTATTATTATTATTTTGTCACACATGCGTTTGTTTAACATATAAGTGTAAACCCACGTAACTCGGACTCGCCCCCGCGCCCGATGGAGACCAATGTGGCCTTAAGTAGACTCCCCCTACCCCCCTAAAGAAACACGTGGATTATGGAAGGCCCCTTATTGCAGAATAATTTCATGTCATTATTTTATGGTAATATTAAATATTACAATTTTCATTGAATTGAAATTGATAGGTCTCAATTACGACATAACCTAATTATCATAGTGCATGAATATATTTCACATTTTCTCCAGTACTGGCTGCTTCTGGCCTTCGGCCACTCACCTTTCGATGTCACCGCTGTATAACGACGTATCGTGTTCTGCGGTTTGGATTACTTTAAAATTGCCATACAGATAGGTATAGGTATATAGCCACCATCAAGACGAAGTATCGATTTATTCTTCGACCGCAAAGAAACGTATGGGTTATACAAAATACATGCATATGATGCTTGTGTAAAGCACTTCTTTTCACGGTTCGCGCTTTTTGTAACTCCTGCATTTACTTCAGAATTCCTATTGCATGTCCGTTAAATGCAATAAAATGAAACGATTGATCCGCATGTGTAACAGAATATCCTTTATGACTATGGTATAATACATCCTGCGTGTTGGGGAGAAATTTATATGATAATATGGTTTCAATTCCAAGTATATGTTAACCAATTACAGAACCCATAAATTCGATCTAAAGGATTTACAGTTCCTATTGGAATAATATTGATCTAAAGTGCGTAAACAGATGTCTGGAGCTTCCTCATGAATTATATCAGTGAACAGCATTCAAATTAATGAATGCATGCAAATTCAGCGCTTATTCTAAGGGCAATTATGCGATTGTAAATTAAAATTGGCGGTCATTAGCGGATGTATGTAAATTAATTCTGAAATTTTGGAATCACACACGTTTAGGATAAGATTAATTGGTATAAAAGTAAATCTATCTTTGCGACGGGCAGAAAGAGAGAAATTTTCAAGATAAGGTGAGAGAGATGATCAAAATGATTTATCAAATCATAGTTGGAGTTGTATACATATGAAGAATTTTATTTGCAATTACGTAGGTTACATGGCACAGCAGTAAAACTGGGAAATATACTGCAGGGCATGGATCATTCGTTATGGCGCTGCGAATGAAAACCCTTATTCCAACAATCTCTTTAGGATCGCGAGTCCTTTGCCCAGTGCCTACGACAAGCATAACTGTTTTATGACATTCCGCAATATATAAGGCGGGTTTGACTGTGGCTCGAGCCTAACCCAACACAAGCCAGGTCGGGGGTACTCGTAACCCTAAAAGGAGAACCGTTTTATTCAAGTCTTGCATATACGAAGGTACATGTGTACTACAATTCTTACATGGTGGCCCACGGTGGAAGTCGCTTAATACGCTTATGCTTACAGTCTTACACTTTTATGCGCCCTCTTGCTTTCTTGGACTTTCTTGTCCACGTTAATTCTTGGCGCGCTGCACATAATTCTCGTCACTGCCGGCGGACAATGCTGGTTCTGCGGTGGTTACTCAGCCGTTCGGCTTAATTTATGTCGCACGGTCTACGGTGGCGAGAGTTAAACGACATAAATACGCTGTAGTGAGCAAGACCATAGTACCAGAGGTGAGGATGATATTAATCGTCAAGACAAAAAAGATGTAGCTACATTGTTCGCCGAACGAGAACCCCGCCAAGAAGCCATTCGCGAGGATGCAACTTCAATGGACCCAGGAACAATGTACTGCCTTGAGACTATACATGAAAATCCTAATTATACAAGATATTTATAGTCCTTAGGCTTACAGAAATTTTATTGTAATAATCAAATATTAATATTGATGAATTCCCTTCAAGAGAGGTGTTCGAAATATGTTAGTTATAGGTGTCACGTTTCGCAGCAGTAAGCATAATCAACTCTTGAATCTGAGGACAAATATCTCTGATATTTGACCCTTGACCTCACCTTTTACCGTTAATAAGTATGTTTATTTGCTTTTGCTATTGATTGTTGTTGATCTTTGCTAAGGCTTGATATTGGACGTTCCTAGCGCCATACAAATTTCTGGTGAATCATCTACTAACAATACTAGTTAGTGAAAATGGTTAATATAATTACCCTCTTACAATTAGTGTAAAGGTGACTACTCAAGCTTGAATCAATATTTAAGTGTAGGTAACTTAACTATAGAACAATGGTTACCGTAACTAAGAAAGGAGTATCAATAATTATGAAAGTTGTCACCATCACTAAGAAAGTGGTTAGATTAATCATTTTCACCAGCTGTTATTCTGAGTGGGGGGTTTTCCAGGAATTTGTTACAGTGTTCTATTAAAATAAATAGGTATACAGTATAAATATCGTGATAACTGTACATATATTTCATAACAATTTTTCATTTCATTAAATTCTTTCCGTTCGAGAGCTTTTTCAATGAAGCTTTACTTCCTTCTGAAGTGAACAGTGTTTAATGGATGAAATGATAATTTTTTGCGGTAAAATTATATTGATAAATGCACCCTCTTTTTTGCACCACATTCTTCTTCAGAAAATCAATTTCTCAGTCCTGATTGCCCCG
>CAKNWT010315784.1:0-14723 GCA_932066315.1 Andricus coriarius
ATCGCTTGGCTGTCGGAACAGATCGTAATCTGTCTACCAGCAGCGTTCCCTTCTATTAGTGTTTCAACACAGCGAAGGACGGCCAGGACCTCCGCCTGAAAGACAGTAGCGTATCGACCAAGTGGTATCCCTATCCCTTTCCCTCTCTTGCTGTCATAAATTCCTGCTCCTGACCCTTCCTCACTCCTGGAGCCATCTGTATACCAGATTTCTCCTTGGAGGAACGGGTTACCATTTGCTTTCCACAGATCCCTGCTTGGAATCCAGACGCGGAAAGCTTTGGCAAAGTTGAAGCGTTTTGTTATTTTATCTTGCCTTATCTGTAGAATCGGCAATGCACTGATATCACTCGGGAGCCTAGTGTGCCTAGTTCCCCGAGTCCACCTATTTGCTCTTGCCAGGCGGCCCATCGCGTGTGCTGCTCTAGCGGTTATCGCGACATGTAGGGGTTCTTCACATAGCATGAATCCTGTCGCCGCTGTGGGCGTAGTCCTCATTGCTCCAGTCAAACTCCTAAATGCTAGCGTTTGTAATCTTCGCAGCCTTTCCGGCATTGTTTTGAATACCGTCCGTGGCCACCAAACCACGGCCGCATGCAGGAGCCTGGGGTTTAGGACAGCAGAGTAGAGCCATGCAAGCTTTTTAGGCCTTAGTCCCCACGCCAACCCAAAGGCTCTCCTGCACATCTAAAAGGTCATGAAAAACTTCCTGCATTGGGTCTCAAGGTGCTTTGCCCAGTTCAGCTTGCTATCTAGGATTACTCCCAGATATCTAACCGAGTCTGAAAATGTCAGCCTCCCACTGCACAAAACTGGAGTGTCAACTTTTGGAATTTTATAGTTTCTCGTGAAAATGGCCAGGTTGGTCTTTTCAGGATTTACCGAGAGCCCTGAGCTATCACACCAGAGCTCTACAATGCGCAGCGCCGACCTCATAAGACCCATCAACGTCTCCAGATGAGACCCCCTGACTAGGATTACAAAGTCATCCGCATATCCCTGAGTATAATAACCCTCTTTATTTAGCCTTCGAAAGAGGCCGTCCACAACAATGCACCACAGGAGGGGCGACAGGACACTCCTCTGTGGGAATCCCCGGGGAGCTATTCCCCTTACTAGGCCCTCACCCCATCTGTTTTCGAGTCTTCTTCGACGTAGCGTGCTTCCTATCCAGCGTACAAGCTGGTCCGGCTCGCCACATCTCAGAGCCTCTCTACAGATGACTTCTGGAGGCGTATTGCTGAAAGCACCCTCTATATCCAAGAAAACGCCCGCAGCATACCCCTTTTGTTCCAACTGCTGCTCCAATTTTGCCACAACAGCATGAAGTGCAGTTTCTACCGAGCAGCCTCTCCAACGTCTTCAGGATAAAAGACGTTAGGCTGATTGGTCGGAAATCTTTTGCAGCAGTGTAACCCTCCCTCTCCGGTTTCGGTATAAAGGCCACTCTGCCATCCTTCCATGCCATTGGCACGTGTTTAAGAGCTATACTTGCCCGAAATAATTTCGTCAGAGGAGGGACGACCAAACCCATGCCTTTTTGTAAAAGCGCTGGATAAATGCCATCCGCCCCTCGTGATTTAAAAGGACAGAAGGACCCTACGATCCATTCCACCTTCTTGTAATCAGCGAACTTAGAGGCGAAATTCCACTCGGCCCTCATCACCTCTTGGCCCTAGCCTTCCCCCTCTTGGTCGGATCGGATTCGCTGAAAACCCGGAAAGTGAAATTCCATTAGGTGATTGAGCGTTGCTTCTTCGTCTTCGACAAACTCACCATTATCGAGCCTTATGAGCCCGAGGCGAGCTTCCGGATTTTTTACCAGGATCTTGTGAAGCTTCGCTGTTTCCGGAATGTTTTTCGATTCCTCGCAGAAGCCCCTCCAATCTTCCCGCTTATACTTTCTTTTATTTTTATTGTATTCAGGTTGGACCGTCTTAGAGATGTCCCAGTCCGAAGGCAATTTAGTTGTATTTGCCCTATTGCACAACATTCTTGTCTTTGTACGGAGCCTCTCCTGGTGGGTATTCCACCATTCTGCTCCCTTCCTTGACTTAATTGTGGTTGTAGGGCAATTGTTCTCATATGATGTAGTCAGAGCCCTTCGCAGAAAATCCACGGCGTGCTCTAACTCATCAATGGTACCATAGCTTGTGGGAAATTTTGTAAGCCTCCCTTTGAGTTCCTCTTCATACGAGTCCCAAAGTGTATTTCTGGGGTTTCTGATCTTGGAAACCACCGGTTTTCCTAGGGTTAATCGAAACACGATATATTTGTGGTCCGAGAAAGACTCCTCATCGGAGGCTCTCCAGTCCACTACCCTGCTCCTCAGTGCACCCGAACATAGAGTCAAATCGAGAACCTCACTCCTGTTTTTAGTCGGGAATTTGGAGGTATCACCCCGATTCAGAATCTTCAGCTCTGTGCCTGCTATATATTCAATTAAATCTCTCCCTCTGCCGTTGATGTTTGTGCTTCCCCACACCGTATGGTGAGAGCTTGCATCACAGCCCAACAGCAGAGGGATTTTATTCTCCTGACAGTGCCGAATTAGAGCCTCCAACTCTCTAGGAGGCGGTGTTCCCCTGGCATCGCCAGGGCAATAGGCCGAGGCGATATACACCTCTAGCCTTTCTCCGCTACTGTCCCTGAGTCTCGCCTTAATAACGGTGCGATCTCTACAGCAGAATTTAGGCACCAAGATTGCATCCATACCCTTGACGGCTATGCATGCCCTTCGCGTTTTTTCGAGCGGCCCCTTATATATGGAGCCACACCCTGACAAGCCACAAATCCTTTCCCTGCATAACCAGGGTTCTTGGATTAGGGCGAGCCCTGTCTGCACCACAGACATGTGTCTGGCCAGAACCGCCGAGGCGCCTTTGCTGTGGTGCAAATTAATCTGCATCATCGAGATTCCCCTCTCAGCCATGTACAGGCTGATTCGGGGCACCTCCGGGCGCTTCTGGTCCCTCTGCGGAGCCCAGTTGGGTCAGTCGGAAGGTAACCCTACTCGCCCCTAGATAGAGGCGGTAATCAAGAGCCGCGAGGGGCTCTGATTGATGATTCAGGAAGGCCGATGACTAGAATCCAGCCTCTCCCCTTCGGCCTGAAACCCTGCCTGTCGGAATAAATCTTCCATGAATCAGTTCGCAGAGACGGGTTCTGGAAACTCAGGCGCCGCAGAACGACCGCCGGGCTCTTTAAGCCTAAACGTTGAAGTTTTTTTACTATCCAGTCTCGCGACCAGATGTCTGCGGCCTCCACTACGATGGCCCCCGACCTGATGAAGATGTTATTGAACCTGGGGGCGCGCCCCTCACAGGGTAATGCGTCAATCCCTTTAGAGATTTCATCCCTCATCCTGTCCAACTCCTCGAGAGTTAGACAGTTCTCAGGATAACCCGAGGCAACGACAACCCTCACCAAGGCGTTGTTAGCCATTTGCGCAAAAATACAGCCCTGTATTTCCAGAGGCTTCTGCTGTTTCAACTCCCTGTTTGGGGGAGTTTCTCTGGAGCCCTTCTTCCTCTTGCCAATAGGATTAGCCTGAGGAGTTGCTCCAGGTGAAGTTTCCACAGTCATTGCCCCTTGTGTGGTACCTTGGCTGCTGTTTGCGAGACGCGCATTGCGCTCTCTCCTTCTTTTAGCCCCGCTACGTTGCCTTCTCCTCACGGAGAGTTCCGTTAGCTGCTCTTCTACGAGTTCGACAAGATTGTCTCCACCGTTATCTTTAGTTCGCACCGCCCCTGCTGGGTATCAAGATGGCGGAATGGGCGCGACAGAAATAGAAATTTGAAATGTGTATATATTTTTTCAAATATAAATTCGAAAAAAAGTTTTTTATACACCATACTGATTATATTAGTCCTTTTAGAGCATATACTTTCATATGCAAAAATAAAAAAATGGTGTGGATGACCCTATTAAATGAATTCTCAAATTAATTTAATTAATTAATTTTTGTACGTAACACTGAAATCCACCAATTAAATAGAACTTTCAAGACTTTAGCTTCTTTTTTTAATTGTTAAATTTTGAACCATAATTCGTATCTTAACACTCGAGAACCCTTTCCTTTCTGGCTTTCATGGAAATGTGCCAAATTAATAAAATTATCCAAATTTGAGTCACATTTTGAAATTTATGAATTTCGACACCTTTCCATTCTAAGAATGGAAAAACCCCCTTGTTATGACTTTCATCGAAATCAAACAATTTGATGAAATTTACCTTTTCTGGAAATTTTTGAATTTTTGAATGTTGATACCAAATTCCTGTTCTGTGCCCCAAAACCTCCCTCCTACTGACATTCGTGAAAAGACACTAATTTTATCAAATTTTCTAATTTAATGTCGCTTTTTTGAATTTTCGAATTTTGACACCAAACTTCTGTTCTGTTCCTCGGAAACCCCCGCGTACTGATTTTCATGGAAATCTACCTAATTAGGGAAATTTTCAAAATTCGAATCAATTTTTTATTTTATCGAAAGTTGCTTTTTCAAATGTATTGTTTTTGACATAAAACTCGTATTCTACTATTAAAAAAAACCCTCGTGTTGACTTTCATACAAATTTATCAGGTTGAGAAAATTTCTAAAATTAGAATTTAATTGTTATATTTTCAATTTTGACCCAAAATTTGTATTTTAAGACGCTATTAACCACCGCGTACTGATTTTCATAGAAATCAAACAATTTCAAGATTCAGGTGGTTTTTTTGTATTTTTTTAATTTTGACCGCAAATTCTATTTCTCGAACTCGGAAACTCCTTTATTACCCACTCTGATAAAAATCTGAAAATGTATTGATTTTCTTTTAAAACTTGTATCGCTATTTTGAACTTTTGACTTTCAATCCTCAATTTATATTCCGCCACTCGGAAAATCCGTAGTACCGACTCTCATAGAATTCCGTGGATTTATTGAATTTTCCCAAAATTTAGGCAGTTTTTTTAATTTTAGAATTTTGACCACAACATTCGCTTCGGAACGAAATTCTGGTTCCGCTTTTGCTCTAGCTAAAAGGGAACCCGGAGTCGGAACGATGTTGATCGGCTCTGGAACCAGGAGAGTTAAGTGTGGTTTCGTGCTGTAACGGAACGAGTAGTATTATTGTTCCATTCCGGAACCACTTTCGGAACGAGCCCGGAACCGTTCCTAAATAGAACCGGACCTGGATCCGGAACGGTCGAGCTTTTATTCAGGCTTCACAACCCTGGGAAACACTGTTTGAAAAGAGTGAAAGAAATTTGTTGAGATTGTTTGCCCATGTTGAGAAAATGAAAGGAGAACGATTGATGAAACAAGTATATTTAGGTCAAGCGAATGGTAGCGTGCCTAGAAGCAGACCGAGAAAAGAATGGTGGGAATGAGTGAATGAGATTCTACAGCGACAAAGAGCTTGCATGAAAAGATGTATGCACGTAAAGGAAGCTAAAATTGTCTGGCAGGACAGGAAAGTTTGGAGAAGAATAGTTTATAAGAAATGTGTAATGAAGAGTTTCAGCGGATTGAGAGACTCCTGAAACGAACGATCTTGGATACTAATGGGCCCTTGTGGAAAGCTTTACCAAGTGAATGTGATTGGAGTAAAGATCTTACTATGAGATTATCAGTCAGTTTGCCAGTTTTTGTGTGATCTATGACATATGATGACTTTGTGAAGCTCTTCGCCCGGGCTGATTGCTAGAGAGAATGATCACCGACCTGTGTCGGAGCGGGGTTGGGGAACGAACGTGTTGCTTAAATAAGCAACATGGGAATTTTGGATTTATCTAAAATGTATACTTCCTCCTTGTACCTCCTCCTACACGGAGAAAAATGGTTAGTCAGTCTGAAAATCTAGAGTGTCAGACTGACTTTATTTCAGTTTCAACTATGGTACAGCCCCCTAGGTAGTCGAGCGTACGATCCATGGTGTGTCAAAATTTTATGGTTAGCTTCACTATCCCAGAGTGTAAAGTTTACGATCCTGGAGTTTAAAACTGATTATCTCAGGAATTTTAGTTTGATTATTCTGTAGTGTCAACTTGATCATATCAGTTGGTCAACTTTATAATCTTTTGTCCTTCTTCTACCTACATATATATATATATTCCTTAGAGTAAGAGAGACAAAAGAGACGGAAATTAAATTAATAAATGAAGCCTGAAAAACATGAGAATTGATATAAAATCAATCAATTCTGAAAGCATCTTTATTATTTTTGAAGAGTAGGATGACTTGAGACATGATTGTATATGTATAAAAACGTTGACACCATAATACTTTGAACACGAGAGGCTAAGGAAACGGCGTCACTGCACTGAATTAAAACATTAATACTGGAAAATTTAGAAAACAATATAAATGCTTATTACTAAACTCGCAAGTCTTGTTTCTTTCTTAACGAGTTACGAAATGCTGAGCACATTTTCGGTCGAAAATGTTGAGAATACGCACTAATTAATGGGTGACGCCTTTGTCCTTAATCCCTCGGAAATATCCAATTTGGCGTTCAAAATCAGAACGAAAATCACTCAAGCCACTCTTCAACATGTTCTCCACATTATATTCACTCTCGACACATGTTTGAAGTATCAAAAGATGGTTTAAACTAATTAACAGTGTTGTAAAACACGGCTAACGTGACACCGAACGTCAGTCGCTCCAAAAATGCGTTTCGGGTGTCGGGTGTGTTCGCTCGGCGTTCGGTAGAGGTCGTGACACAGCCACTTCTGTTTGACATTCTGGAGTGTCGATTTGCCTATACTAATAGTGAGTCTAAATCACCTATGATTATTCAAACAGAATATAAAATTATGGTCTGCCTGACTATGAAGAAAAAATTGTGGGTGGTACTTGAAACTATTTAGATTATCAAACTGACCATCTAAATTTTGACACTTCAAGTTTGACTATCCATTTTTCTCCGTGTACGCATCCCATTCTCACTTTTCTCATATGAATTCCTTGATCCCCGGCAGTATAAATAGCCTAGAACCAAGTGTGTTACATACTTACCACAAAAGAGATTTGACTCAATGGTATAATAATAATAATATCATCTTAAAGAAATAGGCATTCAATCATTTTCAAGAGCTAAGAACATTTAAGTGAAAAAATTAACCTCTTGAGGCATGCAAAAGAGAACTAGTGCAAAAGAGAACAGGAGAAGATAAGTAGGGAAACAGAGAAGTAGGATTAAAGTCATCAAAGGGGATCGAAAAGGATAGAAAAAAACTGATTTGTTACGCACTTTATCCGTTTTTGTCTTAACTTGTTCTAAAACTATAATATCCTATTCATTTTCATCAAATTCTATTCACAGCCTATTCTAATTCTATTCATTTTATACTATTTCACTGTCGAACAATTTATTGCTATCCTATTTTTTTTAACTCTTATTTTTATTTCCTTAGTTTTCTCTCTTTTCGCAACGCTATCCTCCATTATCCAATCTGTTCTATACTTTTCTGCATCTCTTTAAAAAGACAAAAATGATATAATGAAATAATAAAGGAAAAAGTTGTTTGAGAGGGAAGTAGGACCAGAAAAATCATAAAAGTGGATAAAACGAACTGGATTACCAGAAAGGGGAATTGGAGAAGATAAGTAGGGAAACAGAGGAGTAGGTTTATAGTCATAAAGCGGATAGAAAAGGATAACATTAATAGAAAAGGCAAAATATGAAAAGAAAGGAAAATAGGAAAAGGGAAGTATGCAAGAAGGATCAAAAGTCATAAAAAGGAGTAGAAAATTATATTATTTAGGAAACGGATAATACAAAAAGGAAAAAGACGTGTAAGAATGAAAAGAGGAAATTTGGATCAAAAAGTGATAAAAGGAGATAGAAAAGAATATAATTTAGAAAGTGTGAAATATGAAATGAAAGGGTAATAGGAGAAGGGAATAGTAGGATGAAGAAGAAATGAAAGGGGATAAAAACTAGTAGAACTAGTGCAAAAGAGAACAGGAGAAGATAAGTAGGGAAACAGAGAAGTAGGATTAAAGTCATCAAAGGGGATCGAAAAGGATAGAAATTGTAGCAAATGCAAAATACGAAAAGAAAGGGGAATAGGACAAGAGATGTAGGGAAGTAGAATCAAAAAGAGAGTAGAATGGCATATTATTTAGAAAATGAAAAATACAAAAAGAAAGAGAAGTATGAGAGAAGGGAAGGGTAGGATAAAAAAGTAATAAAAGCGGATGAAAACTGATAGATTTACTGGAGAAGGGACAGAAAAGGATAAAATTGATAGAAAATGCGAAATACGAAAAGAAAGGGGAACAAGAGAAGAGAAGTAGGATCAAAAATTGATAGAGAGTAGTAGAAAAGGATAATATTTAGAAAATATAGTGTACAAAAAGAAATGGAAGTATGGGAAGGGCACAAGGAAAGTGTGATCAAAAAGTCATAAAAGGATACAGAAAATTATATAATTTAGAAAGTGTCAAATACACAAATAAGGGGAAATAGGAGAAGGAAAGGATAGGATAAAAAAGTAATACAAGGGAGAATACAAGAGGACAAAATTGCTAAAAGGGGGAATAGGAGAAAAGTAAATTATTAGATAGACAAACAGAGAAGAGTGGGATAAAAAGCGTTATAAAAGAATGGAAATGGATTGAAATGTGGGATAGGAGATTCGAATAGAATGGGTCAAAACTTGAGAAAATAGACAGAATTGAATAGCACCTGCGCTATTCTTGAATGTGTAAATTCTGTTCATAATAAAATAGGATGAAAAGTAATACAATTAGCATAATTGTAAAAAAAATCTAGAATACGATAGAATAAGATCAGTGATAAAACTAACTGAATTAAAATAGAAATAGGAAAGAAGTGAAAAATTAAAAAAGATAAAATGAATTTTTGAACTTATATTAATTGAACAATTCGAAGATTTCTGGTTAAAAAATATAAATCCACGCTATCATTTTAAATTCTCTGACTTAGAGAATGACTCAATAAATCTTCGAAATTTCTCCATTTTAAACAATTTTAAGTTATAAAAATTAAAAATTGAACGATTATAATTTTTTTAAACGAAACATTCAATGATTATTCATGCATCAAAATATTTTTAATATCTTTTTAAATAATCTCCAAAAGTTAATTCTTCAAAATAAAAAATCATTTTTAATTTTCCCAGAAATCTTCAAATATTTTTTTTAATATCTTGAAACCTCTCAAAATCCTTAACGAGCTTCAAAATTATATAGCAGGACCTAGCAAATCGGATCTTGAATGATCAATGTTCATAAATTTGAAAATCTGCATAAGTGTGATAATAATTAAAATTTGTTGAGCCATTTTTTATCGTCGTATATAAGAAATACAAAGTGTAATTATTATTTATAATAAAGCTCAAATACGAAAACAAAACAATCAATTCTCAATCCAGGAGGTCCTACTGTATTTCCAAATCTTGAAAAATCCACATTTTGTTTACAATTTTTTGAAATGTTTTCAAATTATTACTACAAAATTTTCACAACATTTAAATGTCTGATAAAAGGATTCGAATTTTGACTTTAATTTTTTTTAATCCTGCAAAATTAAAAAACTGCCCTAAAATCTTCCACATTATTTTTTGAAATTTTTGGAAATATTTTAAAATGTTTTGAATATTTTCAAAATATTCTATTAAAATTAATCTATCAAAATAAAAGATCATTCTTAATTTTTAAAATCCTTAAGAAGCTTTTAAATTTTTTGTTCAATATTCAAAAATCTACCATTTTGTTTTAGATGTTTTGAAATCTTTTCAAGTTTTTAATTACTTTTGAATAATTTCAAAGCATCTAAATATCTCTTAAACTTGTTAGAATTTGTTTGGAAGTTAATAATTATTCACTCTGAAATTATAAAGATTCAAAGCTTTCTATTCCAAAGAACTCAGTTTAAAAATTGTCTAGTTTTGAGTAATTGATTTATAATTGCTCATTGTAGATGAACAGTCCAATATTGCTAAATATTTTTAAATATTTCGAATTGAATGGGTTAACAATGGAATATTTTACACTGAAACAATATTTGAATATGATTTAAAAATAAATAAAAGCGTTTAATGATGAATCTATTAATTTGAAGTTATTTAAAAATGGAAAATAGTTTATATTTTTTCAATCGGACGTTTACATTCGTTTAACTACTAAGGCTTTCCAATCAAAACAGTTCAATTTTTAACGTTAAATTTTGAACAGATTCGCCTTGTAAACTCAATTATTTTTCAAATTTTAATAATCGAAAATTTACGCTTAAAAATTGAGATCTGAAATGAAAAAGTTATAAAATATTTTAGAATTACGCACTGCAAACTGAAAGATTTCATATTTGATAAAGTCAACAATTAAACTTAAGATTTTTAAAATTTGAAATCTAGTTTATTTTTAATTCCATTATATCATATGTGATCTGTATATGTGCTATGAAATTTGTGATATTTCCAGTGATTGAATAAATATTTCTTTTTTAAATATGTACAATTCCCTGTCTCAAAAAATGTCCGGTTATTTCCCAGTCGGGTAGCCACCCCGCTACTTAAAAATTGTCGATTGTTTTCTATTAGAGGATAAAACTTTATATTTTTTCTTCCAGCAAGTATGTAAATATATAAATAAACACCTATTGAGAAGACAATAAAATTGAAAAGACCTTGTTTATCTCTTCTTTCCAATAGAGGTTCTTAATTTGTTTTCGCTTCCTCGAGTCTGATTTCCAACGGAAAATGCAGTAATTAAGTAAAGAAGCACCGTTTCAATTTCTCTGCTGGCGCCAACGAGAAAACTATGCAGATTATTCTTTTTCCTTCTTTTAGATAGAAAGTACGAACAATCCCGAGGACAAAGTCATAGCTCGTGCAAACTCGATCTATCAGACATGCTCTTCTCAGAACAAGGAGAAATGGAAAGCAATGGACAGCCTTTATGCAAAACCAGTACTAACCGATGCAATGTAACAAGTCAATTCAAGAATTGCTACTTGTCCTAGATTTGCTTCTGATACGAAAACAATTTGCACAAAGCGATATGCTATTCCATCGTCAAACGACAGACGACAAAAAAAAAGAATGCAAAAAATTTAACTGTATTTTTTACAGAATTTATGGGATTGTTAAACTCGCAGTTAACATACTAATCTCAAAAACCAGAAAATTTTCAATAAAATACTTGAAGTTTCCTTGAAGTTGTTAAATGTTGAAAAAACTTGTAGTGTGTTTGAAAAAAAAATTAATTCGTGCATTTAAAATCAAAATGAAATCTGCTTTCTTATGAATAATTTTATGCACCGAAATCAGAGCATGACAGAAATTCACATCTCAAAATTAGATTTCCAAACTACCACCTTTCCGGCTCATCAGAGTCAATTGCAAAAAAAAAGAAATAGCAGGAAAGAGTCAACCAAAAACCAGCCTCTCACTCTTTCCTTATTCTTTCTCCGTCTCTAAATCCGAATTAGTAGAAATTTTACTAATGCAATTAGCAGCATTGTATCTGACTGTTAAATTAGTAATATTATCAGTTTCTACTGAATGAAATGGTAAGATTTATGCTACTAAATGAATTAGTAAGGGTATTCTACTAACCTGCTTAGTAGTGCCGACTTACTAATTCAATGAGTAGCAATGAATTGCTATGGAAACATAATTTAATAATTTTTTACATACTTTTTGCTGGTTTTTGAGTTTTAATCGAGAAACGATGATGTTTTCATAATTTATATTCTAAGTTTATATAGTTATATTAATAATAATTGTGTATGAACGATGCAATATTTAAAGCTGAAACGGTATTGGGATCCGCTAAGCTGCAATACACCATCTATTTTTTCAGTGCGGCCAAAATGTGAACTCGTGAAATCAGGTAGAATAACAGCGTAGTCAGAAATTAAAATATTAAAATTATTATTATTGTATAAAATCTTTCATAGCAAATAAAATGAAATTTTTATTAAAATTTTAATCATTTGTTTAAAGCAAAAAAAAATTGGGTTGTCATAAAATCATTGTATCGATGATTCTTAAGTCTTTTTCAAGTTTTAAACTTATCATTTTTGAGGCAGCACTTATAATCATAACATCCAGTTTTTCTAAGCGACAAAAATTATTATTGAACCTAAATTTTAAACAGAATTAAAAACTCGTTTGTCTTCAAAAAAGCCTTTTTTGACCCACTTTATTGGTAAACTTCGGATACGTTAAAATAAAAGTATCTACATACTTTAAAGCGCCAGACTTTTAATTTAGTTTAATTAAATGTATAAAGTGAAAATTGAACTATTATGTTTGATAATTGATCAACAACTACTCGATTTTTCATTTAGACTTCATCTTTTTTGGAATACAAGTTAATATTAATATTATATTAATACAGAAATTTTTTTTCTTTAACTGATAATGTAATTATTCCAATTGAAAATTCTAACATTGTAGTTAAAAATTAATCTCTCTAGTTGAACATAATAAAACATTTTAAATTTAACCATCCAATTTCAGGTTAAAAAATTACCATTTTTAGTTGATTATTAAACTATATGAGTCAATAATTCATCATTTTAGTTGAAAATTTATAAGCTTGGTTGAAAATTAATTTTTTTATCCGATAATTGAAACTGAAAAATTGAGTTTTTATGTTGAAAGCTGATATTTTTGGTTAAAAAATCAAATATTTCGTTAAAAACGTTGTTAAAATTTTGTTGAAAAATCGTATTTTTTTGTAGAAAATTAATCTTTTTGCATAAAAATTAATTTTCTTGTTTGGAAATTCATTTTTTTTATTGAAAATTCAAGTATTCCAGTTAAAATGTACAATTTCAGTTGAAAATTCAACTTCTTGGTTGAAAATACAACTACTTGATTGAAAGATAAACTCTTTTGTTAAAAATTCATCTATTTGACTTAAAATTTGTCTACTCCAGATGAAGATGCATCTATTCCAGTAAAAGACTCATCCTTTCATTAAAAAATGTATGACTTTGGCTGAAAATTTGTTTGTCTTTTTTTGTAGGAAATTTTTTTGTTGAAAATTAATTGTTTTAACTGAAAATTAAACTATTTGGTTGAAAGTTGGTCTTTTTTAGTTGAAATATAATATTTTTTCTTGAAAAAACGTATTTTTTGGTAGAAAATTATTCTTTATGTGTCAAAATTAACCTTCGTGTTTGAAACTTTATCTTTTTTATTGAAAAGGACCCCGCATCCAATGTACAATAAATGGCTTTTTGTGAAAAATTCTAAATATAATTTTTTTTTGTATTTTCGAACCTGCAAAGCAATAATACGAAAGAAAAAAGTAAGAAAAATGGACAGTTTTTTGACAATAAATTGTCAAAGTTTCAATTTTTACATGTATTTTAATAGAAAAATGCTTATTTTAGTGAAAAGTTTTTTTTTCTCCTAAACTCTTCGTGAGATTTTGCTAAAAGTTTTACATTTTTACTATCAGTCTTACCGAAATAAAAGGTTTATATCTAAGATCTAGAAAGATTAACGGTTTTTTGGGTATACAGCATGTTATGGGGGTGTTTTCATACTTTAAACATCCAAGTATGCAAATAATCATTTCTTAGTTACTAAAGTCACTGGAGATTTTTTATTAAAATGCTAGGGTATGTAATCATTTTCAAATAAGTATAGGAAGCGTGCATAACACGGATATTATATATGTGCATTTACTTCAAGGGTTGTTTTATCATCGCTTGAATATTTAATCCGTAATATCGACATTTCTTAATGACTAAAATCACAAAAAATTTTCTGATTAATCTATGAGGATAGGAATCATATTAAAGTATAAAAATCGTATAAAATATCGATTTCCTTGTTCAATATATAAGGGATGATTAGATGACCCTGCAAATAAATACTAATGCAAATCCTGTTAAAATACGCTTCCTATATATGTTCTAAAATGATTTTGTTGATGAAGAGTATCTTCATAAAAAAATCTGTGTTGCGTTATCCTGTATAAAATATCGATTTCTTTATTTCAATAATTAAGGGATGATAAAACTACCCTGCAAATAAATTATGATGCAATTCCTCCTGAAGAACACTTCCTGTGTGTGTTTTAAAGAGATATTGTAGGCCTGACCTTTGCTGATTTATTCCTTACGAAAAGTTAATTTCTCTGCTTCTCTCAGTAAGGGATGATTAAACAACCCTCTAGAAAAATTCAAAGACATCCTTGTCGTTCTAAACCTTCCCTATTTGCTTTAATATGATAACTATCCTCATGGATTAATCAGAAAACTTTTTGCGATTTTAGTCATTAAGAAATGTCGATATTCCGGAGTTAATATTCAAGTGATGATAAGACAACATACAATAAAAAATCTCCAGTGACTTTAGTTACTATGAAATGAGTTTACATGCTGTATACCCAAAAAATCGTTAATATTTCTAGATCTCAGATATAAACCTTTTATTTCAGTAAGAGTAATAGTCAAAATGTGCAACTTTTAGAAAAATCTAACAAAGAGTTTAGGAGAAAAAAAATTTTAACTAAAATAAGCATTCTTCTATTAAAATACATGTAAAAATTGAAACTTTGACCATTTTTTGTTAAAAAACTGTCCATTTTTCTTACTTTTTTCTTTCGGATTATTGCTTTGCAGGTTCAAAAATACAAAAAAAATTATATTTAGAATTCTTCACAAAAAGCCATTTACTGTACATTTGGTGCGGGGTCCTTTATGTATTCCAGTTAAGTATTCATCATTTTAGTTGAAATTTCATC
>CAKNWT010315787.1:0-10909 GCA_932066315.1 Andricus coriarius
TTGTTATGTATGACCTATCATCTTTTAACTCTGAACTTTCATCTCTCACTTTATACTTTTGACCCCTCACTTTTCACCTCTGACCCCTGACCTTTCACATTTGTTATGTATGACCTATCATCTTTTAACTCTGAACTTTTATCTCTCACTTTCTACTTTACTATGATCTCTCACTTTTGGCGTTTAATTTTTGACACCTGACACAAGTCCTGATCTCGCACTCTTCAATTAACTTCTTACCTGTACCCGTAGTTTTGTATCGCCCTCCCACCCCCTCCGAAAAGTAACATGGCCCAAAATTCTCTCAAACCAGGAGAAATAGAGTGATCGTTTAAGAAAATAGGAGAATAAATTCTTTCAAATAAAATTAGCGTAAATAATGAAGTAATTAGCGTAAAAGTTAAATAAAAATTTTCAACGAAATAGTTGAATTTTCAACGAACAAAATTTTCGGGCAGAATAAGTGAATTTTCAAACCATAAATATGAATTTTCAACTAAGAAAACTTTTTAACAAAAAAACTTGCATGAACAACCAAATAGATAAACTTTCAGGTAAAAAGGATGAATTTTCAGCAAAATAGTTAAACTTTTAACCCTATACTTGAATTTTTAAACATAACAGACGATTTTTTCCGAAGACACAAAAAAGTTCATTTTTAACCAAGAAAGATGACTTTCCTACCATAAAAGATGAATTTTCTACCAAAAGACGCATTTTCAACCAGCTGAATTAAAAAACAAAAACAAAAACGAATTTTTGATTAAATTCTTGAATCCTCAACCAAGTAGAGGAATTTTAAAGTAATAAGGATGAATTTTAAAGCAAATAGTTGAATTTTCTACGAAAACAGATATTTTTTGAAACAAAAAAAAATCGTACAGTTTTTAGTTAAAAAATTAATTTAAAAAAAAACGAATTTTCAACAGAAAAGTTCAATTTTCAATAAAAGAACCTTAATCACCCTTGAAAAATAGATTTTGAATAAAATAGTTCAACTTTTAACCAAGTGCCTAAATTTAAAGAAAGTTAAATTTTCAACAAAATAACCCGAAAAACCTTTTAAAAAATAAATTTTAAACAAAGTAGTTCAACTTTGAACCAATTACTTAAATTTTCAATAAAAAAGATGAATTTTCAACCAAATAGTTAACTTTATAGCTAAAAAAGAACAATTTTTCTTAACAAGAAGATTAATTTTCTGAAAAAGATGAATTGTCCACCCAAAAATATTATCTTTAACAAATAAAGTTAACTTCGTACAAAACAGTTGAAATTTCATAAAAATAATTCAATCTTTTACAAACTAGTTGAATTTCCAAACGAAATTAATAATTTTCAACAGAGAAGTTAATTTTTAACCAAAACTTTCGTCCAAATTGTGAGTATTCTAGACAAGAAGATGAATTTTCAGCTAAAATGGTCAATCTTCAATAAAAAGAAAGGAATTTTTTAAAAAGTACGAAACACGTAACACATGATATTTCAATCAAAAAATTTTAAGATAAAATAAAAAACACTTGAATGCATAAAAAAAGATTAGTTTTCAACAAAGCAGTTGAATCCTCAACCGAAACAGAATAATTTTCAACCAAACGGTTGCCATTTTAACCAAAAAGGATGAATTTTTAACACAGAAAATTAATTTTCTGCCAGAAGATGAACCATGAACAAGATACACAAATTTTCAACAAGAAAAGATCAATTCTTAACTAAATACATCAATTTTCAATCAGAAATGAATTTTTACATTTTTATTAAAGAAAATTAACTCAAACAAAACAAAAAAAAACGAATTTTCAAGAAAATTGTTAAATTTTCAACCAAAGGGATGAACTTCCAACTAAAATGATGAATCATCAGCAAAAAAAAAAAGAATTATCAACAAAAGATTTTAACATTTAACCCAAAAAATGAATGTTTAAACAAGAAGATTAATTTGATAAAAATGGTACATAGTTACATTTTCAACCAAAGAGATGAACCTTCAACGCAAAATATGATAGTAGACTTTTCAACCAAAAATAGTTGGATTTTTTTCAATGGGCTCTACTAATTCAGTTAGCAGTTAAGCGAACAAAATTAGCAAAGGGGGAAAAAGGGGAAGTTACTTGAAAACAGGGGTAGAAAAAAATTCTTTAAAAAAGGTGAAAGAGAGGGGACATCTTATGTATGACCCAAAAACTTTTAACTTTGAACTATGAATTTTTATTTTTGACGTTTCATGTTTGACCCCTGTGCTTTGATTTCTCACTTTTTACTTTTATACACTCACCTTTGACCTCTTACCCCTGATCTGTCACATCTCTTATGTATGATCTATCATTTTTTAACTCTGAACTATGACCTCTTACTTTTGGCGTTTTCTGTTTGACACCTTACCTTTGACCTCTCACCCCTGCTCTTTCACATCTCTTATTTATAACTTATCATCTTTGAAATTCAACCTTGTACCTTTGGCCCTGACCTTTCACAATTTATCTTTGACCTGTGACCTCTCTTCTATGAACTGTGAACTTTGACCTCTCTACCTTAACCCCATTCTTCACAAACAGGGAAAAAAGGTCCCTTCTGCCTCAAAAAAATTTCCCAAAATTATGATGCAAAATGAGCAGTTTTATTCAAATCAGCTATGTTTTACATCTATTTGTCATCCAAATTGAGAAAAAAGGCACTTCCCCAGAAAATGGAGTCGATTACACTAACAACCTTAATGTCCTGAATCCCTTTTCGATCGAGTCTCGATTCGAGGTTCTTCGCTGGACTCGGAAAGCCATTTGCAGGTTCAGTCGACATCTCCTTCTCGGATCTTAACGTATTCCAGCAACCCCAGTAACAGGCGTAACATCCGACAAATAATGGTCCCGACGTCAGCAAGTCGTCCAAGTGACTTCGAAAAGAAGAAGCTGCACTCGCTCTTCTTTATCCTCTCCGCTGTTAAGGGTTGAGCCCCACAAGATTCTCATTCGTGCTCCTTTCCTTTCCCATTTTACCCCCTTCTTTCCTGATTCACCCGAACTGTCGATTTCTACTCTATTCTCGACTCTATTTTCTTCTCCTCCCAGCAGCGAACCTTCACCCCACCCGGTTTTTTGCCGCTTTCAGCGAGCCGCGGATTTTCCAAACGGTGCCACGCCTGTCCTGTGTTCGCCACACTCAGGATGGATTGTCTCCGATCTGATCTGGCAAACCATGGATACTCTGCGCGGGGAAAATCCACCCCTTGGAAGAACCACATCTCCTGTGGACCACCCTGTAAAAATAGTTCGGGAATTGGCTCCATGCGATTTTATCGCTCCTGTCTTTTTATGCCGGCCCCCACGAACCGACCGACCGGATTTCTAGATTCGGGGACGACAAAGTTAACTCCCAGGATTCGGACTCGATTTTTTTACATTCTATCGGGATATGTGGCTGCTGACTTGATTACGAGGCTCTCTTAGTTCCGATAGCCATTTGCGATTGCGAGGGTGAGAAAGGCGACTTGACATCATCTGGTGATCTCATGGCTCGAGATTAATGTGGTTTTCAGCCTGGCACTTATTTTCGGAGGGGTTTTTGTGATTACTTCTACAATATTATTGTAGGAAATTCAAGCTCAGGTAGGTTTCTGAAAAAAAAAACTAATTTGGTTTATCTTCGGTTATCTTAACTAAAAAAATTACTAGTGATCGAAACTCGTAAATTTTAAAGGCTCTGGGTAAATTAGGGTGGTCCAAAATCATACCTGTTGAAATTTTTGATACAATTAGAGGACATTCCACCTCCTGCCCCATTTTGTTGGGTTCGCGGAAAAAAATGTTCCAAGTTGGAGCCGAATTGGTTAATATTAAAACGTGCCAGCCATAAAGGCCGGGACAATCCCATAAGAATAACATGTGGAGATTTTTGTTTTTGGATGAATGAAATTCACGTTGCTGGGTTCGAACCTAGTTTGCGGGAGATTATTAATTTGTCGGAGAATCGAAAATGAAAAATTCTCACAAAAGCCATAGGAAGAAAAAGCCATAGGAAGCTCCAGAAATGCCTCAAAAAACCGAAATTGACCATTTGTTGCAAAACTGACGCTATGGGCACTGGTTTTCCCTTATTTGCCACAAATTATTTTTATTCGAAAAGTGAAATATTTTTGAGCATTTCATGTTAAATCTATTATCCAATTATATAAACAATGTATTGAATATTAATTGTACACTTTGATGGAAATGCAATAAAAAATCCGATTTTTTCCTAAATTTAGTTAATTTTGTCTCTCATATTTAAATATTAAAATGTTATACAAATTCTCTGAATAATTAATATTTGTTTGAACAATTTTTTCACATTGATTATGAAAATTTTTTTTTTTTAGTCAAATTTAATTATATAAAAAACACGTTCAATTTTGTCATTTTGAAATTATTGCTTCAATGTTTTTCTTTCAATTACACCAGCAGACTAATGAGTACCTCCTCTGGAAGCTGAAAGTAGGTTTTTCACCTACTTTTTTTCTTTAACTTTTCATGATCAATATAAAAAAAATGTTTGAATAAAAATTTATTATCTTAGGAATTTGTATAATATTCAAATATTTAACGATAAGGGACAAACTTAACCAAACTTAGAAAAAAAACTGATTTGTCTCTTTTCTTCAACTTTCCATGATCAATATAAAAAATATTTGAACAAATATTATTATCTTAGGAATTTATATAATATTTAAATATTGAACGAAAAGAGACAAACTTAACCAAACTTAGAAAAAAAAATCTGATTTTTTTGTCTCTTTTTCATAAATATGTAGAACTAATCTTTATCAAATTGTTTCAAATATTCAATAACGGTTTCAACCAAAAATTTTACTCTGAACAGTTAAAAATTATCGCGTTAATTGAAAATAATGATCCAGTTCAAAATTATTTCAGAACAACATCTTTTGAATGAAAAAAATTATTTAAACAAATACGAATTTGTTACATAATGTGATAGTAACATCTGAGTGACGTAGATATTTAATAATAAGCGTCAAAGTTAACCAAATTAAAAAACTAGAGTTTCTACCTTTTGTTAAGAAAAAGTTACAAGTAAACAATACATAATTGTTTAAACAATTTGCGAATTTTTGAAAGAAGATCATGTTTTCTATAAATAACTAGTTGTCCGATTGAACGTAAAAAAGGTTTCTATCAATGATTTACTATGACAAAAATTAATTTAAACAAATGAAAATTATTTAAACCATCCTTGGGTACATATATGGTTTAAAAAGAATTCGGAACCGGACCCTTGAAAATATTAAAGGTCTGTGTCCGGATATTTTAGAATAAACTGTTTTAGAGTCCGGGCCCGAGTTCAGAAAGCTTTGGCCCAAAACTATTATTAAAAACAGGTTTAAGGTACGGTCCGAACTAGTAGAATAAAAAGTAAAAGGTTCCGGGGCCGGACCTTCTATTAATAACAATTTTAGGATTCGGTCCAAAACCTGTCACTTAAGAATTTTTAATTTCCGTAAACGACAAACCTTCTAATAAGAACAGTTTTAGGTTCCTGTCCGAACCTGGACACTTAATAATTTAAAATGTTCTGGCCCAGGCCCTCAAGAACTTTCAAATTTTCGGTCCGAACAATTACATGAACAAGAAGGCCCGGGTCCGGGCCCCGAATTTCTGGTCCGGAACTATTTAAAAAACAGTTTTAAGGTCCGGTCCGAACCAGGAGTCTGGTCTCAGAGCAGTCAGAGCTTTAAAAGTTTGGGCCTGGATCTTTTGGTAAAAAAGCTTTTAAGTCCGGTCAGAACCCAGGTCGAAAAAAAATTTAAAGATTCTGAATCCGGACGTGGACCCTTATAAATTTAAAAGTTTCTGGTCAAGACTTTTTAGTAAAAACAGTTTCAGACTGCGTCCTGTAAAAATTGACAATTTTGGACCTTAACTCAGGTCCTCAAGAACTTCAAAAGCTTCGTTCCGGACAATTGAGTCAAAATAGATTTAAGGTCCGTTTCTGGTCCAGGAGGTTCTATTCCGGAACTATTACTAAAACAGCTTTAAGGCCCGGTGCATAAAAGTGAAGAATTAATCCTTAAAAATTGAAAGGTTTTGAAATCAAACCTGGATCAATAAGATTTGAACATTTTCTGTTCGGGACATTTTAGTATAAAGAGCTTTAGGGCCCGGACCCAGATCCATAAGAATTTTAAGAATTTCAGTACCACCTTCTGGTCCGGAGCTGGATCTCCTTAATAATTTAAAAGGTCTACGATCTGGATCGGACCTATAAGAATTTTAAAAGTTTTTGGTCTAGACGTTTCAATAATTTTTTTCTTTAAATCCAAACGGACCTGATGGAGCAACCCTTTAAACTGCAAGCACAAATGTTTTAACCTATTACACTTTCAAAAATTAATTAAACGATTTTAAATACATTCTTGCACAAACGAAGTTTTTTTCCATTTTTCAACGTTTCGGAATTAAAAGATTTAATGTGTATCAAATAAACTAGACTGAAATACGGACACAATAATGGCGAAGTTATAACGATCCCCGAGTTATTGCGCACAAAAGATTAAAAACTTCCGTATTCGAATACCGATTGACAAACTGCCTCACGAAATTAAGTCTGGATGCGTTTTCAATGCAGGGCTTTACCAGTTCATTGAAATTTCCTTTTCAGGGATGTAGAAACAATTTCAACAAACCTAAAACAATTTAATTTAGAAGAGCGAAAATATTTAACCTAGTTTTTTAAATAATACCCAGATCGCACAAAAAACTTCGTGAATATTTCCTGAAACTCGCAACATAAGTTTGCGAATATTGCATTGAGAGAAAGGTTCGTTTAACTAAGAAAATATACGTTTGTCAGATAATATTTTTGGTTGAGTGTTAGGAACGTTTATAAGATTTATATAACCTAATTCGATGCGCAGTAGTATTTTATATCACCGAAGGCTGCGCAGTAGTCCCCCCCCCCCCCGGGAACGCGTGGTATAAATTTTTTATATTTTTATATAAAAAAAAACTAAAACCAAACAAAAAATTAAATCATGATCCATACGTCCAGATGTCATCTAGGGGGACCAAGAAAACTACTGCGCATCCGTAAGTGTTATATAATACGACTGTGCATCAAATTTAGTTGTATAAATCTTTCAAACTTTCCTCAACCTCGCCGTGCAATATTGTCTGACAAGCGGACATTTTCTTACAGGGAGAGGTCGCGAGATGTGCGTCGCTGATCCGACAGGGGCTTTACAGTGTGACAGTTCATCAAAATCTATTACGTGCGAATTTTTTCTTTTGATCCAACGGGCGTTAGTTTCCGATATATCGAGATTTGAGTAGTTTGAGTATTTGCACTCGAACGCTGAACTCGTCAATATGTGACTGTCAGCGAAGAAAGGGACCTAATGCGTCAAAGCTGAATTTTGCCAGACGGGCGATCGTTGCACCCCCTCCACTTTCCACTACACTTTTAAGCACGAGTCATTGGAACTCACGGACACGTCGCGTAGAGCCGAAGTGGTAAGTGGTGGGGCTGGCTTTCGTAGGCCTCTCGATCGGTGTCCGCGTACGCTTATGATGCCTGTGTTTGTAGCTTAATAACCAGAGAAGTAATTACCTTAAAAAATTATAATTATTGGAAATAAGAGAGCAACTCAGAAACTATCGATTGGCGTAAGAAAATGAAAATCGATTTTTTCCGCACTAGGTCCCTTTCTTCGCGGACGGTCACATATACAGCCTGGACCCCGGCCTTCGCGCTTATATATATATATATATATATATATTTCAAAAAGAGTAATTACACAAATTTCGATATCTCGGAAACTTAGGCCCACTGGCTCGAAAGAAAAAGTACGCACCCAATAAATGTGCATGCACTTTCACCTTGTGAAGCCCTAGTCGAATCGGTGACGCACATCTCGCGACCTCTCCTTGTTAGTTGAACGAACCTTGCCCTAACCTCTTAACGCAATATTCCCAACCTAAAATTACAATTTTCTAGAAGACTTCACGGAATTTTGTATTCTATGTGGGTAACTATGAAATTATTTTTGAATAAGTAAGTAATCTAAGCCGAATTTCTAAATCTCTATACCGATGTTCTGTAAAATAGTTTGTCTACTAAATTCTTTAGAGCCACAGATTAACTAATTTCTTTTTTATATTAAATTTCCTGGAATTACATATTGTTCAGATTTTAAGTTTAATTCGATAACTTTAAATGAATCTTGAAAATGAAAATTGAAAAAAGTAGTTAATAATTCGAAAATAGAAAGAAGCATGGCGGCCCTGGTGCATTTGTGAGCGGTATTTTTTGCGGCGAGACTCAGGGTGTGATTTTATTAACAAAGGCAATGTAACCCATGGAACGCAGGATTACAGCCACTGCAATAACTCCAATTTATTTTAACGCTAGCTCATTCAGGAATATGCGCGGCAGGTTTCAGTTTTTCGTACCGACCATACAAAACTGAAGCATCCGTGGCTCTCGCACGATCCAGTGCATTTATTTACGAAAGTAATCAAATCGCGGAGTTCCCTTTCGTTTATGTAACTCCAAATCTATGCCCATAATCACAAACGGTTTATGCAAGTGTTCGTAAAGCGCCATTGGAACGAATAAAAAAATGCTCGTAATAACTGCACGTCAATCTCAAATCCTTTTCTATTTTCCCCTCGGCTTTTAGAGAGAAGCATTTTCTATCAGGGGTCAAATGTGAAAGATCATATAAAGAGAGGACTCATTTGAGAAATCCAAAGTATTGTCATGCAATTTTTGTAAATATTACATCAAGGGCTTAACTATTTTTGTTATATGATATACAATATACATCTTCTATAAAATCTCATGAAATCCTTTTGAATCTTTTGAGATATGCCTTATAAAAGCTTTGAAATTTGTTGAAATCCTTTCAGAATATCCTGAAACCTCTTGTTGAGATTCTCTCTTAAAATGAACCAGTGACATCTCACTGGTTGAAACAGCCAAAATTGTGTCACTGACAATCAGCGAGATTTTACTGGTTCACTCAGTTGACTTCCATCACTAGTTTAATTCAGTGGCGTAGCCAGGGGGGAGGGGGCTGAAAGGGCTCAAGCCCCCCATAAACTGGTATCTACTCTCTAAATCCGAATTAGTAGAAATTTTACTAATGCAATTAGTAGCATTTCATCTGACTGTTAAATTAGTAATTTTATCAGTCTCTACTAAATTAAATGGTAAGATTTATGTTACTAAATGAATTAGTAAGGGTATTCTACTAATCTGCTTAGTAGTGCCGACTTACTAATTCAATGAGTAGCAATGAATTGCTATGGAAACATAATTTAATAATTTTTTAAATACTTTCTGCTGGTTTTTGAGTTTTAATTGAGAAACGATAATGTTTTCATAATTTATATTCTAAGTGTATATAGTCATATTAACAATAATTGTGTATGAACAATGCAATATTTAAAACTGAAACGGTATTGGGATCCGCTGCGCTGCAACACACCATTTTTTTTAGTGCGGCCAAAATCTCAACTCGTGAAATCAGGTAGAACAGCGTCATTAGAAATTAAAATATTAAATTATTATTATAGTATAAAATCTTGTATAGAAAATAAAATAAGATTTTTATTACAATTTTAATCATTTGTTCAAAGTATAAAAAATTGGGTTGTCATAAAATCATAGTATTGATGATTTTAAAGTATTGTTTCTTGTTTCAAACTTATCACTTTTGAGGCAGCACTTATAATCATAAAAGTATCTACATACTTTAAAGCGCGAGAATTTTAATTTAATTTATTTAATTTTTTGAAGTGAAAGTTGAGCTATTATGTTTGATAATTGATCGTTTTTAGTTGAAAATGCAATTATTCATCTCTTTGCTTGAAAATTCAACAGCTTGTTTGCAATTGTTTCTCTCCCTTGACGACTGAAAAATCTTATTTAAGTTGAAAATTAAACTCATGTCGAAAAGTAGTTTTTTTTTAAATTCAGCTGCTTCTGATTAAAAATTAATTTAATTGGTTGAGATAACAACTACTTGATATTTCATTTAGATTTCATATTTTTTGGAATACAAATTTAATTTTGTGATTTGAAAGTTAAAC
Organism: Andricus coriarius; assembly: GCA_932066315.1. NCBI lineage: Eukaryota > Metazoa > Arthropoda > Insecta > Hymenoptera > Cynipidae > Andricus > Andricus coriarius. The sequence continues at coordinate 10,083 of CAKNWT010315787.1, forward strand.
TCTTTTGTTAAGCATTAATTTGTTTTGGTTCAAGATTCATCATTTCAATTAAAAATTTATCTCCTCGGTTGAAAAGTGAGCTATTTTGTTGAAAATTCTTTTTTTCTTTAACAGAAAATTAATTTTTTTTCAAACTGAAAATGTAATTATTCCAAATGAATATTCTAATATTGTAGTTCAAAATTCATCTCTTTCGTTGAACACAATAAAAAATTCGAAATTTAACCATCCAATTTCAGGTTGAAAAATTACCATTTTTAGTTGAAAATTAAATTATTCCAGTCAATGATTCATCATTTTAGTTGAAATTTTATAAGGCTGGTGGAAAATTAATTTTTTTAACCGAAACTTGAAACTGAAAAATTAATTTTTATGTTGGAAAGTGATATTTTTTGATAAAAAATCAAACATTTCATTAAAAATTTATATATTTTATTGAAAAATCGTCTTTTTTGGTAAAAAATTAATCTTTTTGTATAAAAATGAATTTTTTGTTTGTAAATTTATCTTTTTGGTTGAAAATTCAAGTATTTCACTTAAAAATGTACCATTTTAGTTGAAAATTGAACTATTTGGTTGAAAATGTTTATGTGTTAAAATTAACCTTCTTGTTAAGTATTCATCATTTTAGTTGAAATTTCATCTTTTAGATTGAAGATAAAAATTGCTTGGTTGAAAGTTATTCTTTTGTTAAAAATGCATCCTTTTGGATCAGAATTCATCTATTTCAGTTAAAGATATATCATTTCAGTTTAAAATTTGTCGTTTTTTCTGAAAAATTAATTTATTAACTGAAAATTTAACTATTCCATTTTTGGTTGAAAACT
>CAKNWT010315797.1:6431-31890 GCA_932066315.1 Andricus coriarius
TAGAGTAAATAGTATGAAGTCTGAAAATAGTGTCATGCAATTTTGTGCACGCAAAAGATGAATTCTCAACAAAAAATATAATATTTGATATTTGAATAAAGAAGGATTTTAAAATCTTTAATATCCCTTGACATCTTTTGAAATTTCGATTTTTGAGATGGTATATATGTTATTTTAGCCAATCTAGGGAAGAAGTTTGAAGATGTGCATGCAGGGAAAGTGAAAAAATATATGCACGAGCGTGCAACTTGAGAAAATAGTAAGGTTAGATGACTCACAAGGGGCGTTAGGTTGGTGTCCGGCACCGATTTTTTTGTTACTTTGCAGGTGAAAAGAGGATCTCAGACTATGAGAAAAATAATAAAAATTTTGGGCAAAGATTCACATTTAGGGGTTGAAATCACCCCTTCCACATTTTTGAGCCTTTCAGTGTTTTTTTGAGGGAATATTGTTTTTTGTTCATTGTTTTTACACAAAATTGTTCTAATTGATGCTGTATTATAATATTAGTGTGAGTTGTAAAAACACTTACCCTCTAGAGTATCATCATTTAGAAAATTTACCCTTAGAATGCTGCGCCATATGACATATATGTAGTTTAAGGTTTTGGACTTTATTGCTGCAAACATCTTGTTTTGATATTAAATTATATTAAGAATCATCAGTGTTATTCTAAATGATCCCTAGATTACGTTTCATTTACTCCTATAATATTATCAATGAATAAGAAATATATTTATTAATATAACATTTCTGTAAGAAAAGCATTAAAATATTTGGTAATCAATAATAATATAACTGATTTTTCGCTAACGATGGCATTTGTTCTTGTATTAATAAACCCTTGTTATGTAAAAACTACCCCTAAAAAGCTTTTTATGTTTTGTTCAGCAAGCAATTTTAATGATGATACGTATAACAAAACTGTCTAAAGAATTTTTATTTAAGTTCAGGCATGTACATATTTCCGTTGAAAAATTGCACACACATACACTTACCCTAAAACAATATCGTTTTCACATAACAAGGGTTTAATAATATAAGAATGAGTGCCATGATAAAAAAAAAATAATTATATTATTGTTGATTGCCCAAACCAAATATTTTAAACCTTTACTTACAGAAATGTTATATTGATAAACATATTTCTTATTCATTGATAATATTATAGGGGTGGATGACACGTAATGTAGGGGTTATTTAGAATAACACTGATGATTCTTAATAGAATTGAAAATCAAAACAAGATGTTTGCAGCAACAAAGTCCAAAATCTCAAACTATTATGTTATTTGGCGAAGCATTCTAGGGGTAGATTTTCTAGATGATGATACTCTAGAGGGTAAGTGTTTTTACAACTCACGCTACTATACTAATACAGCATCAGTTAGAACAATTTTGTGTAAAAACAATAAACAAAAAACAATGTTACCTCTTAAAACATCAAAAGACTCAAAAATGTAGAAGGGGTGATTTCAACCCCTAAATGTGAACGTTTCCCAAACATTTTTTTTGTATAGTCTGGGATCCTGTTTTCACCTGCAAAGTAACAAAAAAATCGGCGCCGGACATCAACCTAACCCCCCTTGTCAGCGCCACGGTATATGTTGTTGCTATTTTCTTGCTAATTTTACGCAAAAAAAGATGGTTTGCTCTTTAAACTACCAAGAAAAAGGTGGCCGCCTAAGGAAACTCATTAAAAGTTATTATAATCAGAAAACTCGTTAGGAGAGATTTTATTGCTCATTTTTTGTTCTCCGATGGCCTATAGTTCGTGTTCCAAGAAACTACCCTTGAATGAAACGTACCGACCAATCGTGATCAAAAATTATCTAAAAGTGTATAAACAACTTTAAACAACCTAAAGTTAACTCAGAACTTTAAATTGATTAATTTCCTCTTTAAAATCCACCCCTTTTACAATTTACACTGATAACTACCCTTCAACTTAAATGTATGTTGTGAAACTTATCTATATATGGGTGATTCCCTGTGTTAAAGTCACTTTTGATAGAGGCAACTTTTTTTGCAAAAAAATTCTGAAATAGGTTTTTTTTGTACCACGCCTATTCATTGGTGCTACAATAAGCAATAATGAAAATATTTGAGCTTAAAAATATTTTTTGAAACTATTTTTTGACAGAGTTATCGGTTTTCTTTTAGAATTTGGATTCATGGACCAATTTCTATAGAAATGAGTATTCTAAAGTTTTTCGGTTCACTGATTTCGAATTTTATAGCAGAATTTCAAAATTCAAGATGGCTGATCCAAAATTGCGGATCGAAATTTTCAAAACAGTGACCAGTTTATAAAAATGGTCATCCCAAGGTCTTTAGGTCGCTGAATCCAAATATAATAATAGAACTTTCAAACTCAAAATAGTTTGTCCAATATAGTGGATTAAAAATTTTAAAAAACCTGTTTTTATACGAATGGTTGCCCTTCCGTATTTTGGGTCACTGCATGCAAATGTTATAAGCTGGACGAATGAACTCCCTAGTACTCTAAGATTCAAGAAAGCATTTCATAATTATTACTAAATTTTTGTTAAGAAACACTATAATTTATCAAAATTATAGACGCTCCCAAAATATAACTTATATTTTCACGTATACTCGCATATGACAGTATGTTCTTTTAGTTTAATAAGGCTTACAATAGAGGAATACGTCTCTAAAACACGGATTAATTTTTTCATACGTCTCTTTATTTCTTTGCTAACGCTTTTGTCCCTTTTTTATTCATTTAAATCATACTGAATTTACATAAATATTACTTTTTCAAAACACACATAACCTATAAAATGAAGTACTGTACACATTTTTTTTAAATTCGAATGTTTTAACATTATTTTATAAAAGGATCAGAAGACTAAAATGAATGAAAACTGAAAATATCAAAGTAAATTACATTGGTCTTATAAACTTGACCTATCAAATGTCAGATTTGAAATAAAATCAGTTCTCTAAGAAGAAAGAACACATTTTGAAGGTTATAATTTCTTCGAGGTTTTAAAAATCGCTCAAAACTACATTTAAGTAATGTATTTTCTTCTCCTAATGACATAATGAATTAATTAAAACAGACTCCATCACACAAATACACTGAAATACACGTATTTGAAACTGACACCTCAGGCCCGGGTCACAGCTCATGGAGCGAGACTCAAAATTATTATTAATCATTACCTTCGAACTTCTGCATGACAAAATGCATTAGATATTTCATTCCCTAACAATCTCAAGTATTTTAGAATAGAATAATGTTAATAGGATGCTTTGTTCAATAAAAAATCATGAGGCACATTGTTAACCTATTTGCGTTTCATCCCTGAGTTTGAATTCTGAGACGTGCGATTACAGGACGTGTAATGTCAAACAACAATAAAACATTGATTGTGCTTGTTCAAAAGAATAAATTAAAAAGTCCTTTGGAGGTATTATTCACTATCACTCCCTTTAAAGATGTGTTAGGTTACAATTGATATATTTTCCCGAAAAGTGTCCAATTTACCTGGAGCGTGTAATGACACATAATAAAAATACGCTAAGGTTTAACACGTTTTATGTTAGTTTAAAGGTAGATCTTTTAAATTTTACCATTGATTCATACACAGATGTGTTACTTTGACTTATTTATTTACGAATTTCATTGATACTGATCAAAATAACAAAAAAAATCGTCAAAAACTCATCATATTGTCATTACACGTTCCAGGAAAAAAATTAGGGGGAAACTTTTCAACTCAAAATTCTCTTATCTTTAAGTGCGACAAAATGAAAATCGACATGCAAGAATAATAGTTTTTGAGACATACTTTTTAGGGGTACAAGTAAAAAATTATATTTTATTACCCTTGGTTTCGAAAATCCTTCTCAAACTTAGCAATTTGTAGGTGGAGAACAAGGAAAGGGCATTTTTTCAAGTATTTAATGCTTGTTTAATGTATTTTTCAGGTAGAAAAATCTGTGTTGGTCTTATGCTTTCGGTGCGTGTTATTAAAACATTCAATTTTACAAAATTATAAAGCAATTCAATAAATATTCACAAAGATATTACAAGGGGAAGCAAAAGTGACCTTTATGTGGAGAATTACCCATATAAAAAATAGTGCAGCAAGTACAACATCTCGAAAATGAAGTGCCGAATTTTTTTTATTATTTGAATTCGAAGTTCCAGATTATTCTGATACTCGAATAATAGATTCCCGATTTTTTACTCCTCCAAATTAAAGGATCGGACTTTTTTTCAACTCGAATTCGAAGTCCGAGATATTTTTGCTACTCGAAGATTAGATTCCCGAGTTTTTTGCTCCTCGACATTAAAGTACAAGATTTTTTTTTACTCAATTTTGAAGTTCTAGATTATTATGCTACTTCAATAATAGATTACCGATTTTATTCCTCCTCGAAATCAAAGTGCCGGGAAGTGTGAAAAAGTGTCAATAGTGGCGTGAGTTCGAGGCCTGAGATTTAAATCAATCCTTCGAATTTTTAAAATGGGATATTGCATTTTGAATGAAAAGGAATAGCGTATTGATGAATTGGAGAAGAGTTTTGTGCCACCTGCTCACTATTGAGAGAAATAAAAAAAAATGATGGGAGGTTCGTTCGATGTTCGAAATTCGCTGTACCGATTCCAGTGGCAGTTTTTCCCGTGCTTTACGATCCATTCCTGTCAGATGGCTGTAATACGGTAAAGACTGAAGAGCCTCCGCACAGATAACCAATTACCCAAGGGGTGAGGGTCTTTGGCTCGTCACAGCGTCGAGGCGACAGATGCGTCCCGACGCGACGCGGCGCGTCGAGAAGCTCGTCCGCAATCGCCGGATTACGGACCCAAGTCGAACCGCAACGCTTCTCATCTCGATCCGACCTGTTATGTTCGCTTTATCCAATATGCCAATCGATTTCATACAATCAAGCTCATAGATTATCTTCTTAATTGAACTTGAGAAAATAGAAGGAAAATATAGATGATTTTATTATTTTCCAAGGTAAGCTATCGAGCTCAGAAAAGTGTTCAGCAAAGAATTCTAAGAAAATACTAAAGGAAATTTTGTTGCAGGTAATTTTATGCTTTTACCTGTGCCAGATTTCACAGCCCAAAATTATCAAAAACCAGGGGGAAAAGGGTGACTTTTTACCTAAATAGGAGAATAATAGGGGAATGAAATCTCTGCAATAAAAATAATGTACGTACCGTATTAAATTCGATATAAAACGCTTCAAATTCTTGAGATTTCAAAGCGTAATAAATTGCATTTTTAACAAAAGAGTTTATTTTTCAAGGTAAAAGGTCAAATTTTTTAGAATACCGCTGACTTTGAAACCCGGAAAGGTGAATTTTCAGCAAAAAAGTTCATTTTCGACCCAGAAAGATGAATTTTCAAAAGATAGTTGAATTTAAAAACAAAAGAATTCATTTTCAACCAACTAGTTGAACTTTTAAGCAAAAAAGACGAATTTAAAAAAAATGGAATTTTCAACCCACAAAGGTGAATTTGCAACCATACGGTCGAATTTTTAAACAAAAAATATTATAAACTCCAACCAAAAACAGTTACATTTTCAAACGAATAGTTGAATTTTTAAGCTTAACAGACACATTTTTTAGGAGGCAGTTTAATTTTCATCCAGAAAAGTCGAATTTTCAACAAAAAAGTTCATTTTCAACCAAGAAAAAAGATTATTCTCAACAACAAATATAATAGTTGATATTTCAACCAAAATGGATTTTAATTTTAAATAAAAAACAATTCAATTCAACCAAAAAAAAAAACCATTTTTAACGAAATATTTAAATTTTCAACCAACTAGTTAAATTTTCAGCAAAAGAGGAATTTTCAAACATAAAAGATGTATCAGCTTTTAAGCTGGCTTCACTCTTGAAGTATTAATATCAATATTATAATCAGCATAAAAGATTAGCTAGAGGAATAGCTAGAAGCCATTTTTTTATTTGTATGCCCCTTAAGAACCAATCAGCCCCTAGATTCTTAATTTTTTCGATAAGCAATTTCGGGACGGCTAGTCCATCCCTTTTTCCAGCCCCACCAATATTTCGGGACGATTAGACGCAGCCCATTTTTCGGTAGAATAATGAAATAAAATCAAAATATTAATCTAATTATATTAATATGAAGTCCTTATAACTTTATTACAATCTATTATTGTTATTACTAACCTTAAACGTTATACTATAATTTGAGACAGATAGAATTCCTAAAGGGTTGATTTGTCAAAAATATTACTTAACAATATCGATTTACACCCACGCACCCGCAAAAAAAGATCTTACGTAATTTATGGATGGCCCCTTACTAAAGTCATGGGGTTGTTTTGTTACTCAAATCTAACTAATTCAGATTCAGCGAGCATCAGGATTTAATTTCTGTGACAATAACTTGATATTTCAAACTTGACTTTAACATGCAAAATTACAACTTTAAGCTGAGGAATCCTTACTAAATATTAACGCAACGAAATTACAGTTACTTCTTTCCAGGTTAAGAACTTCCTCAAGGGCGTTGGAACGAGGACCCAACCTCAAAACTGAATTGCCTTATTTTACTCCATAAATACTAGAATTACATCATTTTTAGATAATTAGAGCCTATTCATGTTTTGAATAAAATCTATGTTGAAAAAACAGTTTTCCTTGAATAACTCCATTCGACACTGAGAAAACAGATAAAGTTATAAAGTTAACAAAAATTTCAGTTATTTAGCATTTTTTTACATTAACATGTTATCTATAGATGTCAACTGTCTATCAAACGTAATTTCAACCCTCCGTCTACAGAAAGTGGCTTGTAAAGCACAAACGATTTTTCAAACTGGAATATCTCATCTAAAGTAAAAATATTTGTAATAAAAAAGTTTTTAACAATTAACACTAACAACAATTGGATCATGCTGTAGATGCTTTAAAAATAAACGCAGAATTTTTTAAAACAGTTCTTTTTTAAACCAGAAATATTTCGAAAACTCAGTCGGACTTGAAAGATCCTGTCTATAAGCGGAAGGTGGGAAAAATAATTGAAACGGAGAGGTGCAAAGGAAAATTGTGTTACAAAACAGTACAGAAAACTAGAATTATGCCTACAGGAACCTACAAATTTATACAATAAATTACTACAAAAATTACAGGAAAGTACAACTTTTGTCTATTATTCGGACGAATTTGATACTTTTTTTTGTATATTGTTGTATTTTATTGCACTTTTAATTTCCAGCAATAATTTACAAAAAATACAACTACAATTACCTACCGAAATTTATAAGTTTCGCAGACAAAAAGCTTTTCTTTTTCGACCAAGGATGACAAATATTTAGAATGTTGCAATTACTTAATTTTAAATAAAGGTGTGTAAATGATCGCTGTAAAAAAAGCTTCTATCTTCAAACTTTAAAGAAATGGTAGAATATTAGAAGACAATAATCGTTATTAAACAACTGAAAAGTTACTTTTGTAGTTTTTTTTAAATATATGTTTATAAAAAAACTCAAAATGTAATGCTTAAATATATATTTGAAAAAAAGCTTAAAAATTATATTTTGCGTTGTTTCATAATCATTATTATATTTTACTATTCTACCATAATTCTTTTGAGGTTTAAACATAGAAGCGTTTTTTGTAACAGCGATCATTTAGACGTCTTAATTTTAAATAATTTCTTACCAATATTCTTAATATTTGCCATTCTAGGTCGAAAAAAACAAACTTTTTAGCTACAAAACCTGTAAATTCCTGTACATTCTTGTAGTGGTACTTTTTCTTGTAAATTCTTATACAAAATTTAAACTACAATAAATAACAACAATATACAAATAAAGTACAAAATTCTTCAGAATAACAGAAAAAGTTGTAATTCCCTGTCATTTTTGTTGTAATTTATTTTATTTATTTGTAGGTTCATGTAAAACTGGTTTTGTTTTTTTGTACTTTTTTTTGCAAAAAGTATCATTTTATCTATGCTTATCTATGATTTAATATAATATCAATAGATCTTCGCAAACATATAATATTTGTTTTTTAATTTTAATATTTCTTTGATAAACTACAAGAATTTAGAACATCATTCTTAGTACAGTTTTTCAATATCTCAACTTTTATTATGTAGCAAGGATTTGTAATTTTCTACAATAATTTGCGTAAAATTGAAGCTTATTTTACAACGACAAACGCCCTAATTTAAAAACAAATTTAATACTGCAGTTTTATGTAACGCCTTGAAGGCTGTTAAAACAAAGTCAAAAAATATGAATAAAAAGTTGTACAAATATTTAAATTGTAGAAATTTGTACTATATTGTTATTTTTTTTTACTTTTCTACAAGAAAATACAAGAAAAAACGAGCTATTTGTATTTAATTATATTTTTTTGTCAAGTATTGTACATTTTCGTACAAGGTTTAACAAAATCTTATAGTAGTAGAAATGTTGTACTTTCTTATAACAATTTTTTCCACTAGGGAGCATTTTATTGAACCAATTCCTTCTTCTCACTTTACCGTTCTCTCGTGTAAATGAGATAGGGTAAGAGCACCAATTCTTGGAACCTTACCCAATTGTTGGCATGCCAAAAACCGAAGTGAATGTATTCTATTTTAGATAAATATTTGATTGTACTAGATAAATAATATATGCATTATAGGTAAAACTGACAGTATAAATTAATTAATTGAGGCAAAACATGCTAAAAAAATGTGTTTTCTAAGAAATTAGTGAAGGGTGCCAAACATTAGATGGGTGCCAAGAATTTCCAACAAAGCCATATTGATCATCAAACCAAATATTGTTATTGCTTTTGAAAAATATGGTTAATTCTACCAAATATATTTGGTCAGTCAAAAAAACGTTTTGTTGTGTCCACAACAAAATTTTTTACCAAACTTTATCGTTGGATCAACCAAATGGCCTGACAAAATAATTTGGCTAGCTCAACCAAACGGTTTCGTTGCATTTATATTTTTAAAAAATTTGATTTGGGCAACCAAACTTTTGGTCAGCCAACTAAAAATTTTTCTCAGTGGAACTCAAATTGAGTTAAGGTGGTTTTTAAAATGTACTACCGTACTTTTGAAGAAAGGCTTTATCCACATTTCTGATGAAAAATGAGACTTTTTTATGTCCTTGTTTTTAATGAAAAAACGAATTCATCTATACAAACGGTAATTAGAATTTCCAATTAAGTTCAGAGATAATTTGATGCAGATTTTTTAGAAATCTGGAGAAATACTGTTGAAGAAAGGCTCTATCTACACAAAGACAAATCAAAACTGAGAAAAATGGATTCTACCCGATAATAAAAAAAATGTTACCGAATATAATCTTGGACCATTAACTATGGGACATCGATCTAGATTCAACGGACGCCTGAATATTTAAAAATCAATTTAAAGTCTGAATATAATGTTTAAAAATTAAATGTCTGAAGATTTTAAGAACTCAATATCTAGAGATTATATTTGGTAACAGTTTCGTATATTAGAAAAAGTTTATAGATTATTATACGCGCTAATATGCTTTTCTATACGGGCTATTATGCTCTAGTTCTATTATCCAGTTCGTATAATCCATTTTTCTCAGTGCACGTAGTAGCAGTCTTCTCGTGTACTTTGCGCATGAATATCAAGCCTATGTACAGTTTTGCATATGAACAATTGAAATTATTAATTTTTGGTACCAGTGAATACAGCAAGTCCGAATTACCTAAGAACAATAGTTTAAAAAAACATATACTAGAAGATACAGATCATTAAAGATGCAAAATACGTTTTCTTCAATATCTCCGTTCGACTGCAGACGCAGGTAGGGCCTTAGTTCAAAAGTACGGCAGTGTACGGGGTACGGCAGCAGTTCTTTAGTACCTAATATTATGTCAAACTCTATGTATATTAGGTCAGAATTGTTCTTCCTAACTGTCCATTGGGGACCATATTCCGACCCAAAATACACATACAATATAGATATATATCCAGAGTCTGATATATGCAGGTATAAGCGTCAAGCTAGGAGAGGCTATCGAATGAAGCACGAGCAGACATCGATTCCGGTTGAGAGGGATTCGATGGAGATGGATGGACCATCCCCGGGGACGGTAATAGTTTCTCCATGCGGTTCGTGGTGCCCCAGCCGGTGGCCTATGTTGCACGAATGTATCCACATGAACATTATACCACTTTATACGTATCATGCACCATGTGTGTACTTTTCATACGACTTTGCACACGGGTACAATTGGGTTCAGTGTCGCTGGAATTATGCGATCCTTGCATTTGCATTGTTGCCTGTATTAGGATGAGCCTACTCGACTCAGAACACATGGCATCCAATGGCATCGAGGGATCATCCCGCACCACGTGATCAACAATGTTTTACTACTTTTTCTATACTTTCGAGGATTTCCTATCATAATACATGAGAAGTTGATCCACATGTTCCGCAGGGGGCAAATATTGAATAGGCTTGATCCGTACAATTAAAAAACGATTAGAACGACATTTTTTCGAATTCAGAGGTAGGATTTTAGACCAATGGATAGACCCGAACAAAAATTGGTTGTAAATGTTTATTTATCTTTATTTATAGATAGTAGATATTTCAGATAATTTTAATAAATTTCCTAATAAGTTTAACAAAAATAGAATATTATACGATATTTTTTTATTCATACAAGAATATTTTTTAATTTTTGAAATTATTCGCTGCACATTAAAACTAAACGCATTTGCATTCGTATTCTTTTGAAATTTTCAACACTTATAAAATCCTGATTCTCTTAATTTCAAAACTTTAAATAAATGGTTGTATGCCGATAGATGAGTTTACATACTGAAAAAAATTATAATAGGCCTCTTTTTTCCACTCCCTCAGATTACTTTTACAATCAAAAATCCCATTTCCCATCCTTTCAGACTCCTCTTGCAATCCGAAATCCCCTTTTCCACCCCCTAAGACTCCTTTTATTATCCAAAATCTCCTCTCCCAGCTCCGTGACTTAATATTTTTTTGAATAACTAATTATTAAAAAATTATCTGTATCACAAAAACATAGCAAAATCTTGGAAATTAATAAAGATATTGAAATCACAAAAAAACATATAGGAGTAGAAATTTCCCAAGTGAGCCTACGATTTTTGACGTTGAAAGGAAAATTAAAACTAAGTATTGGAAATAATCTAGTCATTAGTATTAAGTCACGCTGTAAAATTTTTTGAGAAAAATGCATTTGTTTAATTACAATGTGCGATTGAACATTGCTGCATCGTTTGATTAACAAATTATTCCTTCGTAACCTATTTATGAAAAATTGATGAAAATTTTAAGGGATGGTGAAAAATGAATGCAATTAACAATAACATTCTCTACGTCGTGCTATTTGTTATTGTTGCTAATTTATATCATTTTATAATAAACAAATGGTGGCGTTACCGCTAACAGTGGTTTGAAAAAGGAATTTACTGTTCATAATCGTCCACAGGTCGTATTACTAAACCATTTTCAAAGTGTCAAAAATAAAGTGACAAAATTGGCCATTTCAATTTTGTGAATTGTTATCTCAAGAAAAAGTACAGAATGAAACTCACTATCAGCTGGAATTATTGTATTTGCACTTATAGAACAGAAATAATTCTAACAATATCTAACTTGATCATCATCAACAATTTTTATAAACAAATTCTTACTAGTATTTTTTCTCATAGAAAAAATGTCTTGTTTTACGCTAGTTGCTAAGATTTTTCATACGAGTCATAATTTATAACAAAAAATTAGCATAAGTTAACATTTACTGTTTTTATAAACATTTTGATAAACAAATTCACAATAAATGAGTTTTTCTCATAACTAAATTGATTTTTCTGACCAAAAGAGATTCACAATTGTCTTCCGAAGCATTTATATATATTTCGAGCTTCATAAAACATAAATAAGCAAATGTCCTAAATGGCCATTTACTCGTAGAACAAAAATTTTCTTTAATTATTATTGGAATTATATTTCTTGAGACGATTAATTAACGAAATTGTTTAAAAAATAACTTATGCGATAGTTATTGAACATTTTTTAAAACAAAAACTAAGATTTATCATTTTCACATACAAAAAAAAACAGTTTTTTCACTGAAATTATCCCACAATAATCTAACCCTGATTCAAAAACTGAATATGAGACACTAAATAACAATTTGCGTAAATGTTAATAACAATTTCCACTAGAAAATGTCACCATCTGCCGTTTGATCGTATGGAAAAAGTTATTTCTTGCTGAAAGACTGGTCTCCAATTTATTAATATTGATGATAATTAATGAATAAATAATCAAGTCAGTCAATGACAATTTTTATAAGGTTTAATTAAAACTTCTCTGTGTACTTTCTGGAAAAAACTCTTGCCAATAACATTTTATTACTTATTAAATTTTAGGAGAATCATACAATAAATGTTAACTTATACTCATTTTTCGTTATAAATTATGACTCTTATGAAAATTTTTAGCAACTAGCGTGAAACAAACAATTTATTTATGAGTAAAAAATACTGAAAAGAATTTGTTTATAAAAATTGTTTATGATGATAAAGTAAAATATTATTAGAATTATTTCTGTTCTATAAGTGCAGATGCAATAATTCCAGCTGATAGTGAGTTTTTTTCTGTATTTTTACTTGAGCTAAAAATGCACAAAGCTGAAATGGCCAAGTTTGTCACTTTATTTGTTTATAAATTGTTGCTCTGTAACAAAAATTAAAAAATCGCAAACAACAATTATCTTAAAAATTTAATGCTGAACATTTAAAAAAAACACTTTGACACTGGTTAAGAAATACGACCTGTGGGCGATTATGAACAATAAATTCCTATTTCAGACCACTGTGAGCGACTAACACAGCACGCAGCGCTAAACAATATTATTTATCATCAATCCAAAGAGCAAGCACAAAAAAGTTAAAAGGGTTTTCTGAATCTTAAGCGTCCAGACTTTCGACTGCTTGAAAAAATGTTCACAATCCGTGTGTAGAACAGCGCAAAATCGGCATTTTTTTATTAAAAAATGATATAAATTAGCAGCAATAACGAATAGCACGATTTGGAGAATGTTATTAGTAATTGCATTAATTTTTCATCATTCGCGAAAATTTTCATTAATTTTTCATAAATAGTTTACGAAAGAATAATTTGTTAATCAAACGAAGCAGAAATGTTCAATCGCACATTGTGAATAAGCGAATGCATTTTCTCAAAAATTTTAAAAACGTGACTTAATACTAATGAGTAGATTATTTTCCGATACTTAGCTTTAATTTTCCTTTCAATGTTAAAAATCGTAGGCTTACTTGGGAAATTTCTACTCAGGGTTTATCAATTTTATTTTAAAATCATTTTCATACAGTTTTAAATTGTAAAACATGTAACAAAATTGAAAATAATCATGAAAAATGTAACACATTTTTATGTCTAAGGTCATTTTTTGGCTGACTTTTTAGTCGATTTTTTTTGTATATTCTTCGACATTCTATATGTTACCGATTCTTCAGTTTCCCGGTCCATAATAAATCTTCTTGAATGTAAAGTCTCGCACGGCTTATTCGATTCGAAGGTATTTATGTAATCTTCTTTGGAAATATCCTTTCTAATTTATTTTAAATATATGTATTAAATAAAAATAAAATAGAAAAACGGTTCAAAAAAACTTGAATTCAAAATATTCAATGACATTTTATACCAATTTGAAATAAGCCTTAAAGATGAGTACCATAAACGAATATTGAAACAGTTACTTTTTGTAAATCCCTGAGGAAGCAAAGCGCTCAAACAATGAGCTTCGGTAAGCCATGTAAGATTTATTTTTAAACATTTAAATCTTTATCTGTCAAGACAGAGAATTGGAAAAAATTAATTCACCTCGACAGAGTGAAAATCATGTTTGATTCCTGCATCATGAAGAGAAGGAATTAGTAAAAACAATACGAGTGAAACTTGACACTTTCCTCAAAAGGAACAATATATCTTTTTAATAACTAAAAAAAATATATGTAAAAAATACTTGTTTGATAATAAACTTTAAGTTTGAAGACCATGAAAACAAGCTATGTCATATAAGTATTAAATTCGAGAATGAATGCAGCTTGAACACGACTAATAAACACCCCCATTTAGTACGACGGCTTCCATCCGAGTATAACCGAGCCAAGCGCTGTTCAACTTCGGTGATCGAACGAGAATCCTTAAAAAATTCCATGTGTCCAAGCGGACAATCATTAAGATTTTCAAAAGCTAATTATTTGAAAATGCGATACAAAATATTCTTGGAAAATGATGAAATGGTATAATACTATAGAATCACAGTTTTCTTTAATTTAGCGATTTCTTTTTCAAATAGATATAGCATTAATGTTTTTCCTTTATCACTGGAAACAAGAATCAATCTGGGGATAGTGAATTGAAATTATTAAACTGGAACAATATTTTTGGAAACATCCAATTTTATCAAGATTCACGTTGTAAAACAGTAGCGATGCATAATCACAAACTCAATTAAAAAATATAAAAAATAAAAATAATAAAAATAAATATAAAAAAATAATTCTAACTAAATCTGAACTCACCTATATATTAATTTTCTGCGAACGCTCCTTTTGAAGAAACCACTGCATCCATTACAGGCAAGAATCCCATAGTGTTTTCCAGAACTGGTATCACCACAAACGACACAAATTAATCCAAGACTCCTGGGAGACTTGCTACCATGTTGCGAAAGCTGTTGTTGCTGGATCTGTTGCTGTTGTTGCTGCTGGTGTTGCTGAACTTGGCCAAGAAGATGAGGATGTCCATTTTCGAGAGCCGTAAGATAAGGAGACGTAGCGACTGGGAAATTACTTGGTATCCCTCGACATAAAGGAACAGGACATTCTTGTACAGATCTGGATGCATAAGGGTCATGACTTGAAACTGATCCTGTGGTTCCCAAAGGACTATACCTCTCTGGAAGACCTGGGGAAATTACACTACTTTCTCCAGAATCTGTAAAATAAGTAAATAAGTAAATTAAAAAAAGAATTTAAATTCTGCAAAGATAATTTTTTATGATAAATAATAAGTAGGATCAAAGTGTCAAAGGAAAAATGCGAATAATTATTTATAAAGGCTAAACAAATATTGCTTTTCGTTTATCTTGTTATTTTTCATTTCACATATTTTTCTTACAAAAATTTCCTGCATCCTCTAGTTAAACGACATGATTGACATATGAATAAATGAGTTGCACTTTATCTCTCTTTTAATGCAAATATAAATTTTAATGTATTCAATTCCAATTATTAAATTTTTGTCCTTTCTTTGCAAAGAAAGTATCTTTGCAAAAATATATAAAAATGATTTTCACATTTTTGTTATAAAGAATGTGTGGTGCGCAATATGACCATGCATGTTACGATCTTGAATATTATTTTCAGTATTTTCAATAATGATTAAGCCTGCTGATGTCACATATGTTGCATTATGTTTTCTCTTCTGAGAATAAAAAATGCAGAAAAAATCAACATTGAATCGATGCATTATTTTTATCCATTTCAGACAAGGAAGTTTATACAAATGACTCTCAAGATGATTTAAGAAAATATGTAGTAAATGCGAGAGTACATATTTCCAGATAAAAAGTCAATTTTCCTTGCTGGCAAAAATTTTCAATTTACACCTTTTTATTGTAGTTATTTTAGTGCATAGACTCTAACACTCTAAACCTCCGAAAACTGGCTCTAAAAACTTTTTATTCGCAACAAACATTTTACTGGTAATAAAAAATGTCAAGCTTTTTCTTCAAATAAAAATTTATGTTTAATCCCAGGTGATGATGAGAGAGATTTCATTTTGTTTATGATGACCTTTCTACTTCTATTTCCGTTTTTCAAACATTCTTTCCTAACAAAAAAATTTCCTTGAGAAATATTTTTTTTTTTAAATTGAATTTTTTATTTCTTTAGAAAGAATGTGTTAAAAATTAAGTTTCTTGGGGCAAATAAATTAATTGTGTCTCAAATCATCTTGAACAGCTTTGTGTACATAATAAAAAAAACTAGCATAGAAAGTAGCCGATCAGAAATTTGTTTCCGGTAAATCGTGAATTTTACGCGTATAGTTTTGAAATGGTATCATCTAAATTTTCAAATAAAATTTAATCTAAATAATATTGAATTAAAAAATTTTTAACACAAATTGAAACAGAATTTTTTGTCAAGAAATGAAGCGGGGAATGCTAAAAAGTGTCAAGTCCAATCAGCTTAATTTTACAGGAGAGATCAAAAAACCTTTCTAGAGGAATAATTTACAACCGACTGACTAAATTATTATTTTTTGTGTGTAGATGGATGGACCAGTTTAATAAACATTCTGTAAAAAAATATATGGCGCTACATGTGCATATAATAATAATTTAATGGAAATAGCGAAGGACTTATAAGCATCGACTAGCTTTACCTGGTATTATAAATAAGATATTGTATATGTTAAATCGCCAAGAAAATCATATGAAATACATAGTTTTATTGATTTCATAAACAAATATTACAATTCAGCAGAAAAAGGAATATTTTCAGAACTATTACAATATTTTTTTATTTTGATAATATGTGCCATTTTTTAATACTTGTTAAAATGATATAATAACCGTCGAATTGTTAAAAAATGTAATATTTTAGCATATTCAATTAACTTAGTGTGAATTCTTAAAAATTTTAAATATTTAAATACATTTGAATACTACATTTTTGGGATTGAATCCATTTCAAATTAGGCAGGCAGTGCAACTTCAAGTCACAGAAACAGCCGCGCCCATGCAATATGTTATTTTCTAAAGGAAATATGAGGACACGTATTTTAATCTTTTGATACAAAAAAATCACAGATTCGATTTACTCAAAAATCCAAGATTTTTTTTGCTAAAATTTTTTGGCTAACTTAGTACTCTTATGACCAAGAAATCTCATACGTTGCATGCAAGTTCCAAAATCGCGCTTGTATTTTTAGTAGAACATTATGAAATTAACAAAGTTTTTTCTTATCATTTTTTAAAATCTTTCGTTTTTTGTAAGAAAATTGTGAAAATTAAATTTTTCGAATAAAAAATCTCCTGATTACAAATAGGGTTTAGTTGGAATCAAAATTTGATGATTTTTTGGCCGTAAGAGTCATAATTCAGAAAAAAAAGATTATAATGGAGTTTTTGAGAAAATCGACTTTTAATATTTTCAAAAAAACGGCCGACATTTTGAAAGAGAACAATAGACATAATCAGTGTCAAGAATGAAAATTTAAATATCTTCTTAGGTCAAATGTTATAACGACTTAAACAAATTTCGTAGGTTCTTTGAAAAAAACCTTAAAAATTCAAATACTCAATAACTTCTTTTTTTTATCAAAACGGTATAAGGGTATATGTACTTCCATCGGTGTATGTAACAGAAAAAACTGGACAACTATTTTAGTTAGTAGATAATGGTACTGCTATTTAGTTAGTTGTGAGAACTATTTTTGTTAGTTGGGAAATAAGTAGTTGCCGTTACTATCTAATTAGGTAGACTTACTATTTTAGTTTGTCAAAGCGACTATCTGTACGTAGTTGAACTTACTAATATAGTTAGTCATGTCTACTAATACATTTGTAGCTATAACTATTTTCTTTTTGTTATATAGGGACTAATTAAAATATCTGTCGCTATATCCTATGCCCTATGCCCACTGGGATCTTTCTAATTTCAGATGCACTTTGTAGGTTAAGATTTCCAGTGAACCTTAAAACTCGTTTGATTTTAAAATTTCTTACACATACATTCGAATACTTCGATATGATCCCCGAATCCTAAAGACGTCAACTGAGCAGCGAGTTATGACGGCCATGTCTAAACGTTCTCCCTATGTTGGTACCTTTGTTGCATTCTCAATCGTACCAACCGAGGTGGCAAATAAAACAGTTACGCCACCTACTTTAATTTGTTAGAGAAATCAATTAGTAGTGCAGATCACTATTTTATTAATAAATCTGACTACTAATACGTTAGTAACGCAAACTAGTCACGATTACTACAAACAGCTTCCTAAACCGACTACTTGCTCAGTCGGTGTTACTAACTGAATAGTTGTAAGAACCAATTATTGCTTTACTGATAAAAAGGTAGTAGCCGCAACTATTCATTTTTCTCAGTGAGGTCTGATAGGATTTGGAGCTAGATCGGCCAATTAGAACTGATTTTTCGTTGCGTTTAGAAATTAAAAACAAATGTTACGTTGTTCATATGAGAAAAACTTGTTTGATATTCAAAATAAAACAATACTGTATCAGATGTATTTGTTCGTGTCTTCGAGGCGCATCGATTACCCTATTATGGAACCTTTTATGACCTACTAGCACCGATTTATGAAGTCTCAAAAATATTGGTATATTCTGTTTATTTGAGAAAATTTTGTTTGTTATGAGAAATACTACAGTACGATGTCCATAACCATAATGTCCAAAAAATTTAGATACATCAACTTTTCTACATATTGTAGTGAAAATCTCAGCAGCAAAAAATTCTAAAAATATGGGACAAAGTACATGTTGCAGATAAAGGTTTTCCTTATATTTTTACAGAGTTTTGAAATTTTCCGTCTATTAGCAATTACTTTCTTACGAGTGAAAAGTTTTAAAGTACCATAATCTTACGATCATTTTAGTATACTCAACTTTGAATAGCTGTTAGTCCCCGAAAGTAAAGTACAAAAAATATTCAAAAAATATATGAATTTCTGTTATCCTTTCTGTGCTTAATGTTGGAAAACAGCATATTTCATGGGCGGCTAGCTCTGTGAGTTGTTGCAACTGCCTGCCTGATTTAAAATGGAATCGATCTGTGGTAAAAAAATTGCAAAACCTTGATATTTTCACTGAAACCGGTGTAAAAAAGCGATAAAGTATTATTTTTGAAGAAAACTCAATTTCAACAAGAATTCGATTTAGCACCGTTTAGCTTTTCCTGCTGTAATTCCAAAATGAAGTAATTTCCTTTTCGAAAAATTCCCCGTCCACCAGTTTTCCAATTCTTTAAAAGAGTGACACAAAATTTGGAGAAAAACAATTGAAAAGAAAACTTTATCTGCAAAAGTACGAAGTATCCGTCACTCAGGACGTGTAGGATCAATCTCGAGCGAGCAAGACATTCCGTTTTTCATTCCATGGGCTCAAGAAGGTATTCCAAATGCAAACAATATTTACATGGGGAAATGAGTTTGGAAAAAGCTCAGGAAGTAGAAAGCGATACGGAATTACGCGAGTATCGCGGCCCGAACCATAAATATGTATTTGTTCACGAAAAGGGATCAGGACAAAGTCGGGAGGAAGGAAGAATGGAAATATATGTATATATAAATAATGTGAAAGAGTGAGAGAAGATAAGGAGAGAAAGGGAGAAAGAGAAAGAGAGCAAGGGGCATCCCGTAGACGGATCAAGAGGGGGAGATCGTGAGCGATTCTGCACGCCCTGCAAACATCTGGGAGTTGGCGAAATGCGATTTCCTACTAGGGGTTCGTTGGCGAATCACTTTGGGACCTGCCACTTATTTTATTAGTCACGCTTTTCATTACAGCACTGATTTGATGGAATTGTATTTATTGCTGCCACCCACCTCTAAAGGGGTCGACTCGAAGTCTTCACCAGTTCACTCCACTCTCTATCTTTATATAATCAAAACCCAATTCGAACTCCATTTAAACTACACCTTTTAGCCCTTCATTCACTTTCCTTAAGAATAAGTATCAAGATGCTACTCTCAGAAATAGTCAAAGCAATTCAGTCATCATAATAGCCAGAACTATTCTTGATTAATAAAATGTATACGTAATGAGGGTACACCCAGGGTGGCCGAAAAACTTCATTGTCAAAATTTTCAACAAAACAGTTGAATTTTTTACCAAAAAAAGATGGCTTTACAAAATAGTTGAATAAAAAAAAAAATTTGAAATTTCAACAAAATAACTGAATTTGTAAAGAAAATGTTGAATTTTCATCCCATAAAGATGAATTTCCACTCCACAATGATGAATTTTCAACCAAATAGTCGAAATTTCAAAGAAACCAGATTAAGCTTCAACCAAAAACAGTTGCACTTTCAGCCATACATTGAATTTTTTGGAAGAAAATTGAATTTTCAACAAAAAATATAAAATTTCAATCTAAAAGGACAAGTTTTGTTGAGTTTTGTGTCCATGTAGACGAATGTTCAACAAACTGTTAAATTTTCGACCAAAAAAGATGACTTTTTAACAAAACACTTGAATTTTCCACAAAAGAAATCAATTTTAAACAACATAGTTGCATTTTTAACAAAATACTTGAACTTTCTACCTACAAGGATGAATTTTCAACCAAATAATCGAATTTTCAATCAGAAAAAATTAAACTTAACCAAAAACGGTTGCATTTTCAACCCTAAAAGTTTAATTTTCAACCTACAAAGATGACAATTCTCAACGAAAAACGTAATTGTAGATATTTCAACCATAAGATATGAAGTTTCTACTAAAAGAGATGAATTTTAAAACAAAAAAGATGAATTTTCAAACAAGAAGATTAATTTAAAAAAACGAATTTTTAGCTAATTTGCAATGCAAATTTCTCAACTATTAAGAGTGATAATTTTGAAATTGTAGATGATTGGGTGTTTGAAAATTGAAATTGTCTCAATTTATCATTTTCGACCTAAAATTATTTTATTTTAAATCTCTACAATTTTTTACAATTTTCTCATTTTGAATAATTTAACTTGCAAACCAGACGGTTTTTAACGTTTCAATTTAGAACTGTACAACTTAAGGTGCTTTATTGTAATTTACAATGATCTCATTTTTTACATTTTAATCTTAATTTCTTAATCTATTCGATTTTGAATACCGTGTGAATTTATAATATTTGAAGTATTAAAATACTTAAATTTTTTTAATGAACATTATTTTGTACAATTTATATTCGAACTAAACAATTTTGAATTTTTTAATCTAAAAATTCCAAACAGGATTATAGATTAAAATCGCCCAATTGAAAACGTATCAAAATTGAAATAACATTTTCAGTGAATTTAATTTATAATTATTTAGGCATAGAGGAATCCAGCTGAAAATTGTACAATTTTTAATGTTTAAATTCAAAATTTAAATTTCAAGAGCTGCCCATTTGAAAACATTTAATGTTGAAAATATTACTTTGAAATTGTGCGATTTTGATCGTTCGAAAATAACAGTGATTTAAGTATTAAAGGGCTTTCATTTCTAATCCTTAAAATTTTTGAAATTAAAATTTAGAACCAAATAATATTTTGAACGTTCTGATCTAAACTTATTCAACAATTTCGATTCAAATGTTTTCTATCTGAAACGCTTTAAATTCTTGCTTACTAAAAATTATTAAGGATTCTAATTCGACATAATTTGCAGAATATAAGAGTTCAATCTGGAATTCTTAAAAATGCAATATTTTCAATGTTAAAGGCTCCAAATTATTATGGGTGTATTCGTTATGGATGCAGTTGTTTGTGCTCATTTTATGAGAACTTTGCTTCCTCACAGGCATCAAAGAAATTTGCTTCCTCATAGCAAGAGGTTTATTTTCACTAAAAAGAAAAACTAACAATTATTTCATCAAGTTGATGTTTCTATCTTATACTCAAAATCTTATTTTCAAAAATCAGAAAGATCATCAAAACGTCAATCAATTGCAAATATACAATTCAGTACTGCTATATTTCCAATATCAAAAAAGTTTTCCTCATATAAACAAAGTAAATAATTATGTATAATAATTTAAAAACACAGTATTGGTAGCTCATGGAAGGTCATGAAAAGTTCTTTAATAGGTCAATCGATGAGCCTCGAAGACGCGAACAAATACATATTATACACTGTTCTTTTATTCTCAATATTTAAAAAAATTTCCTCATATAAAGAAGATAAACAATATATTTGTTAAATTAATAAATTGGTATTTCTATATCATAAGAGGTTATGGAACGTTCATCAATATGTTATCCGACACGTCTCGAAGACCCGAACAAATATAGGTATCAGATAGCAGTATTGTTGTGTCTCGAATATCAGAAAGGTTTTTCTCATATAAATAGAATAAACCATTTTTTAAACTTCATAATTCTGTACAAGTAGCTACTAGAACCGATTTATAACGTTTAGAAAAAATGGTTTATTCCGTTTATATTATACAAATTTCTTAATTTTAGGAATACTACAGTACTATAACTGATATATTTGTTTTCGTCTTTGAGACGTGTTGAATGAGCTATTGCAGGAACTTCCACGTCCTCTTATGATCTAGCAATACCTATTTATAATTTTTCAAAATACATTGTTTATCGTCTTTATATGAGGAAAACTTTTTTAATATTGGGAATACAACAGGACTGTATATGATATATTTGTTCGCGTTTTCGAGATGCATCGATTAACCTATTGAACTACCTTTCATGACCTTCCATGACCTACCAATACCGTCTTTAATTTTTCAAACAAATTATTTATCTCTTTTATAAGAGGGAATTTTTTCGATATTGAGAATATAACAGTACTGTATTCGACGTAATTGTTCGCGCCTTCGAGATACATCGATTGCCCTACTAATGAACCTAGGATGAACTTTCATGATCAATCAAGAGCGACTTATAAAGTTTAAAAAAAAAGGTTTGTCAAGTCTGTCTAATTCAGAAGTACATAGCGGTATAACGTTAAAGATATATTTCAATGTTCCAACTTTTGTAAATTGGAAAAAAAATATGTACAAGAGGGATAGAGGAATATTTTTCTGAAAGTGAAGAGCGATGTATATGTATACCAGTTTGATATCGAAATAAACGGGAGTATCGCTAATACGATAACGATTAACCGCACTGAGTAAACCGGATCGAGGGCGAGATAGAAAATGCAGACCCTTTGACCATTTCTCATCGCAATTTACCCGCCCTTCTCAACCCTGCGCTCTATCCTCCAATGATCCTATAATACTGGGCGCAGGTGGCGCCCGGAAGCCCGCACCATCCACCAGCATTGATATGCTAATGAAATTTGACGCCCTTACTTCGTCGAGCCCCGATTCACCCGTGGTGGATGTTCGCCGGGCAATTCGATGCATAATTTTTTTTTCCTCGTTTAACCCCCGCAATGCATTCCGTGAAACGTGCCGGAGCGACTAGAATTTAATTACTCTAATGGCATAATATTGTTGCCGCCACCCCCACCCTCTATTTCAATGAAACATGTATGTTTGCATGTGATGGCATGAAAAACGAGAGAATAAAGAGACTTAAAAAATACCGAGTTGAGTGAAAATCGTGTAGTTTTATTCTCAATAGGCAGAAGCAATGTTTATTAAATTAGAGATGTTTATTAAATTAGGGATTTTTATTAAATTAGGCATGTTTATTAACAAAATATTGAATAATTTATGAGTTTAAGTTCTAGTTCTATTGTCAAATATCAATATGTTAATTTTTTAGGTTTTTGTAGCCCATGCCTCCCCTATAGTTTCGGTCAGGTGTCTGTTTGTCTGTCCGTCGTACTTTTTTCCCAGGAGGGGCAGTAGAGGAAGTCCCTAACCGACTTTACCCTGTACCCCAATCGATTATACTCCGTACCCTACACGACTTTACCTCGTACCCTAAATGACTTTACCCGGTACCCTAGCCGACTTTACCCCGTACCTTAGCTGACTTTACCCCATACCCTAGCCAAATTTACCCCGTACTCTAGCCGAATTCAGCCTGTACCCTATATGACTTTACCCCGTAACTTAGCCGACTTTACCCCGTACCCTAGCCAACTTTACTCCGTACCCTAGCCAACTTTACTCCGTACAGTAGTCGACTTTACCTCTACCCACGATAACTTTACCACGTGCCCTAGAGATAGGATAGAGGAAGTATAAAAAGTGTAGGAGGGAAGTAAGGAGGGTGAGTGCGTAGTAGGGGCAGTGAATGGATGGGAAGTAGGGGAAATGAGGGGAGGGGCAGTAAGAGAAGATTTGAACAATTTAATTAAATGTCCTAATGTCTTAATAGGTTACGAAACCCTTTTTTCTAGACGCATAGTTCCTGATTTGACTAACTTTCTTATTATACTCACAAATACTTATAAATATTTATAAAAAATCAAACCCTCGTAATCAATTTAGGATTCGATCTAAAATCTTAGGGTGGTCTCTCAATATTTCTCTGCACAATTAGTCATAAAATACAAATCAATTTTTTTATTTCATCCCAAAAGCCGCTTTTATAAGGTCCCAAAAAAACCCCGTAAGTGAAAAATTGGTTTTTGCGAGTTTTTGGCGTTAATTCTTATTATTTGTGTTTGTTTTTAGTACACATTTTTTATAACATATCAAAAGTATTACTTTGTCCTGATTATCAGATATTTGAAAAAATTGTTTCAAAAATTTATTATTGTTTATAACAATTTTCTCTTAGAATAGGGCTAGAAAGTCACGGTATTTTTCTGAAATTTTTCAACTTGTTTTTAATATTTTAGCTAGAGCGAGGAAATAATTATTTAAAGTTGAAAAACAAAATTGTTTACATAATTCATTATTTTTTACACCAATATTTCCTTAGTATAATGCTAGAAAATTGCAGTTTTTTTAAATTTTCAACTTTTTCTCAACTTTTCATTTAGAGCGAGTTAATAATACATCACAGTTAGCAAATATAACTTTTTTTAAAGTATCTATAATTGTTTATAACTATCTTCTCTCAGACTAATGTTCGAAATTCGCGTTTTTCAGCAATTTTCAACATTCTTTGGGCTTTTTAGTTATGAAGAAATAATAAACAAATATCGAAGATAATCTTTTTTTTTAATCATATTCCAATACTCTCTGAATAAAGTATTTGTACTGTTTTTCTAATTAAACAAAAATAATTTAAAGAAAAAGGCTATCTTAGAATAGAGATAAAAACAAAGGATGGAATAATTAGGAGTAGGTCGGATGAGTAGGTCGGAGGAGTATGTCAGTAAATAACCCGTAAAGATGTTTAGAATTAAAATACGAGGTTTATAACAGAACCTAAAATGCAAATTTGTAAGGGCATACTTTTGACTACCCCCCCCCCCCCATTCGCCCAAACTTTCCCCATTCCCTGGAGAAAACAAGTTGTTATCGATGATAATATACATATATAGGGTGTTTTCTTTAACTTGAGACATCAAAATATCTCAAGAAATACGCATGCTATGAAAAAATATCCAAAATAAAAACTTTTTATTTTCGAGGGGGAAAAGCGACTTTAAACAAATTGACCCCCCCCCCCCACCAGAAGGCATGAGGGGGGTAACTTTGTAATTTCAAATGTGAACCCCATTTTTTTCACAGATTTAGATTCTGCTTCATGAAATACGTAAGATTTATTCTAAAAAATTTTTTCGTTTCGCG
>CAKNWT010315798.1:1888-21385 GCA_932066315.1 Andricus coriarius
AGGATCAAATCGAGATTTTCATCGAAACTCATGGTGTTTCCCTAAACAGGGTAACTTTTTCAAAAAAAAGTTTCTTCCTTCCTGTTGGGGACAAAAACATTGTCTTTTGCTTCAATTTGAATCATGTCTGCGATTAGGGCGGCCTCAAATAGTGGATACATTGGCTGTGATGGCTAGTTTGGCACTACTATGAAGCCCTCAACTTCATTGTCTCTTCAGCGACTTGATTCTTCATCCGCGATGTTATTCATAGCTGAAGGAATATAACTCGCAAAAATCCAAATTTGCCTTGCCTCACATTATTTCCAGATAAATCTTGTGATATTATTCAAATTTTCAAATTGAATTCCTCTCATTCTATTGAACTTAAGAAGGCGGCTAAAAGTTCTAATTGGTTTATGTGATATGACTTTTCTTCAGTATTCCAATATCCGTGAGCTCTCTCTTTATTGCAAAGCGCTCCCCATTCAGATAAAGAGGCATCTGAGAAGATCTCCAATTGAAATTCGAATTTGACTATTGGATTATAAGAAGTAACTCCTATACGTTTTTACCAATGTAAATCGTCTAGGACTGATTTCGTTATCATTAATCTTGAGTAGCAGTTATCATTGTTTTTCAACAATGCTAAAAATTTTTCTTTTTTATAGGCTTTTGTGTTATCCTAACCATAATCTAACGCCAGGCAATAAGACACTAAAATATCTACAATTCTAGCCAACTTCCTTATTTCTATGTTTTGGGTTAGACGAATCCTATTAACTACTGATATGATTTGATTTCTCTTAGAATCTGGAAGCTGAACTGTCGTTTTCTTTGAGTTTTAAATAAATCTTAATTATTTATACAAGTTTGAACTGGAGTCTTTGGACTTTATGAACATTAATTACAAATCCCAGGTTCTCTAGTTTAAATATGGTTACTGTTATGTTATCCATGCACTCGGCATAAGATGTTCCAAACAATAACTAACCGTCTCAATAAATAAAAATTTAGAAACCTAGTTCTCGTGGATATGACATTACCGGGTTTAGAATTTTTGTGAAGACTTTAGGTGCTGTGGGACGATTGTAGGTTCCAATGGAAGTTTTAACCGTGGCAGACCGCACAAGTCCTTCGTGTTCGGGACTAAGATTGGTTACCCGTCCTAAAAGCCATGTCCTACATCGAAGTAGAGAATTGTCGGCTGTCGATTGTCTCGTGTGCATTTTGATGATTACGTTTCGGCACGGATCGCTGGATCTCTAAAATTCGATTGGCGACAGAACTCGGCCAACGGGAAGGATCATCTGTTTGAACACAACCGAGAACGCTTCGTGACTCCGGCCGAGCGTAGCTGACCGCATGAAAGAGTTCCGATTCCTCGCGTACGTAAGTAATCAATCGAACCATAAGCACCGTAGCACAAGTTTCTAGTTTATTGATAAAATCATGTTGGCTGGTATCCCCAAAAACGTGGAATACTATTCTATTTTTATTACCCTAATCTCAGCAGAGACTCTTCCAAGGTGCGTATACAGGCCTGTCGAAGAATGAGGCGTACGATGTATCTGCCCGTGTTGTCGCATCTAAGTCCGTCCGTAAAAGCTCGCTCACTTTCCTGATCCTCGAGAGAAGTCAACGATTCAATACTACTACCCTGATACTAGTACCCAGAATCGATTCAGGAGGCTGGCAAGGTTGCACCCTTGGCGAAGACTTAACGTCAGTACGGTTCCGGAATGGCCCGATTCATCTAAAGGTGTGGAGGATCCGACCGGGCCAATCACAAACCGCCTGAAAACGAATCGAAGGGCGCCGGGAGCCTCTCGCGATCCTTGACGACTAGCATCTAGAAGAGGTGAGCCGTAAATGAGTGCCTAAGAGTACATCGATGGGTTAGGGTACAATGAACTTTGGATCCACTAAGGGAAGGTCCTGAATCTGATGCCAATCCCTATTCGCAACTTTCTCCGATGGAGCGATCACACGAAGATCACGAAGAACAAGAGCATTCACTTCGACAAGTAACAGTAATTGCCGAGATTCGAGAGGTAGGACCACGCGTCTAGGAGCAATCTTGATTGGTTTATTTTTTCATCTGTGCTAATGAAAATATTGATCGCCTATTGTGGTAAACCAAGATGTAAATGAATCCGCGGAACAAAGAGCTGGTCTCAGAGCCAGGGTCGAGAAGGGCTTTTTGGAAATTAGTATCTATCCGAGGTATTTGCAGCGGCTTGTGCTATAGCAAGTAGAACTTGTCAGAAAGAGGCCGAATAATCGGATTTTGAATGCAACCGAACTTTATTAGTGGTTGAGGGAGCCGAGTCTTCAGTCGAAGGCCTTTTACGAGTCATGACTTCATTAAGTGTGATATAATGCTGTTTATAGCATAGACGATAACAAGTCTTCGAAGGGCAGTTACGACTCCCATGTCCCATCTTGTGACAATGAAGGCATGAACTTAGTCGAATTGCAGTTTGATGCCTATCAGGAGCATTAAGCCTATGCCACTTTTAAAAATGACGGATCAAGTGGTTTGGGTTACATGCAGCACAAGAGGGATTGACAAATGCAGTTAAGACCCGCGACTTCATTTTTAGAGCCTAGCGAGGCGTTCTAGGTTGAGGCGGTGGACCTGCCGCTGGATTCGCTCATTAGCGTATGCAACCTTGCGGCAGCCCCAATTGTTCGAATCCGCTGTTGTAGGAACACTTGAATTTCAGAAATGTGAGAAGATGGTTCTTTATATGTGTGATCGAAATTGCCAATAACAATTTCCTCTTCAAAGGTCCATGACTCTCATGACGAGGCATGTGCACGAATCTTCATGAATTGTGCAACGTTTGCAGACATGCAGCCAATCTCAATGACAAAAAAGAACCCCAATCAGGGATTTCATTTTGCGGACATTGAACGACAGAAAATGAGAAGGCAAGAAAGAGAGTTTGAACCCCTATTGCAATGTAGGCACCTCGGAAAAAGTCCAAAGTTAGCTTGTCAAACTTTAATTAAGATTCAGGCAAAGATGAATCACAAAAACAACAAGATAAAATACATAAGCTGTCATGGGGAATAAGTCAGTCATGCCTGAAAGCATGTTTCACAGTGCTTGCAATGCTGCAATAAATCAACAATCAATATGTCTGTCATACTTGAGAGCCCGTCTCGAAGCGTTTGCAATGTTGCAAACAATCACAATATATGATGTAATATATGAAAAAGTTTAAAGTGAGCTTGTCAAACATTAATTAAGATTTAGGCGAAGATAAATAACAAAAACAACTAGATAAAATACATAAACTGTCATGGGAAATAAGTCAGTCATGCCTGAGAGCCTGTTTCACAGTGCTTGCAATTTTTCAAAAAATCAACATAATGTTAAAGATGGTAAATGACATACTTCAGACCAAAAAGAATTCAATAGTTGGATCCTTCATTCCACTACAACGTTTCGAAAACGTAAAGTTTTCCTCATCAGGTTAAATCATTGATAGTAGAAGTCGATACTGCTCATCATTGTAAAAAAATAGTTCAACTTTCTCATTTTCCCATTATTCTATAGGTTATCTTATCATATTGAAATGTAGACCTCAACTTTATGTTGAGAATAACTAACAAAATGAAAATAAAAAAGAAGATAACCTAAAGAATAATGGGAAAGGAGAAAGTTGAACTATTTTTTTACAATGATGAGCAGTATGGTCTTCTACTATTAATGATTTAAGCTGATAAGGAAAACTTTACGTTTTCGAAACGTCGTAATGGAACAAAGGATCCAACTATTGAATTCTTTTTGGTCTGAAGTATGTCATTTACCATCTTTAACATTATATTTATAAATTATATCACTCAGACAAATAACATCGCTTTCCAACATCTTTTTTAATCTAAAAAATCAACAATCAATATATCTGTCATGCTTGAGAGCCCGTCTCGAAGCGATTGCAATCTTGCAAACAATCACACAGTCAGTAAGTCAGTTTTTCATGCCTGAGCCTGTCTCCAGGCGGTCACAATGCTGATAATCATCAACCATCAATATGTCTGTCATGCCTGAGAGCCTGTCTCGAGGCGTTCAGAATGCTGCCAACCATCAACCATCAATGTGTCTGTCATGCTTGAGAGCCCGTCTCGAAGCGTTTGCAATGCTGCAAACAATCACACAATCAGTAAGTCAGTTTATCATGCCTGAGCCTGTCTCGAGGCGGTCACAAGGTTGCGAATCATCAACCATCAATATGTCTGTCATGCCTGAGAGCCTGCCTCGAGGCGTTCCCAATGTTGCAAACAATCTACCAGCATTGTGGTCATCATGCCTGAGAGCCTGTCTCGAGACGTTTGCAATGTCGAGAACAATCACACAGTCAGTAAGTCAGTTTGTCATGCCTGAGCCTGTCTCGGGGCGTTCACAATGTTGCGAATCATCAACCACCAACTTGTCTGTCATGCTTGAGAGCCCGTCTCGAAGCGTTTGCAATGCTGCAAACAATCACACAATCAGTAAGTCAGTTTGTCATGCCTGAGCCTGTCTCGTGGCGGTCACAATGTTGCGAATCATCAACCATCAATATGTCTGTCATGCCTGAAAGCCTGTCTCAAGGCGTTTGCAATGTTGCCAACAATCCATCATCAACTTTATCAATTCAAGCACCATGAAATTAAAAGATGCTTTTAAACGTAAGTTAAATATAAATCTTGAGAAAGGCTGTTCTATTCGTTCGAAACAATAAACGTAATTGATGTTTATGAAAATAACTATAAAAATTCTGAGAATAATTAATTGCTCAGAAATATCTCCATAAAACTTGCATCCCCCCAACACGCTCCCTCTCTTTACTTCAATCTCTCTGGCCAAAACTTTCCCATCCCATCATCGATTATCAAAAGACCACATTACCTCCACGAACCTCAAGAAACCTCGAAACTCCGAGAGGACACAAAACTTAAATACCCTGAAAATAAGGATTCAAACCTGCAGAACCCAATTCACAATATACAAATAATTCTACGGCTATATTAATACCTTTTCAGGTTATTACCTTCAAAATTAAATGTTAAATGTACAGTGTCAAAATAAAAAATTTCAAATTTGGTAGACATTTCAATCCAAACAATCAGCGTCTCGAGAATAGTTCAAACTGCATACTTAAATTAAAGTCTCAAGGCTGAACTTCAAAGTGCTCCAAAGTATGCAACCCGCAAGAATTCCACAATGAAATTGTTAAAAGTTGCACGCACTGTAATTATAATGACATTTAAGTTAAGATATAAGATATAAGATATAAGATATAAGACATTTAAGACATTTTAAGCGCTTCTAAATACCTTCTATCGATTTAGTTCAGGATACGGGTCCTCGATCCTATCCAATGACACTCCCTTGGTGTCCAAAAAAAGGTTGGTGTCCCCAAAACGCATAAACAGAAAAGGAGCCTTGAACGAGAAGAAGCATTGGGAGGATGCCATGCGATGATCAATGAAACCCGAAGGTCAATCAAAAGAGAAACAATAACATCAAATAAATTATCAACACAGCAATAACAATAACAATAGTAATTACATCTTCTTTATCGCTTTTTAACAGTAGTTATCTAGTATATGATAACTGTTTTTTTTTCATCCTTGGCTTTGACCAGGATTGTGTGCTTCAGAATGTGCCTCAACAAGAATACTAGTTTTTTATCACAAAAAGAAGTTTCCACTTACCCCAAAATGCGTTCTCTGTATCTAAAGACAACTAGAACGGGTTCGGGACGTTACAGTTTTTCAGTGTAGGGGGTGGGCTCGGAATATAGCTTAAAACCAACAAGCGCCTCCGCCACTCGTGCGAAATAATTATATATCTCCTTTTAGCTTTCGGCACCTCAATTTCGCAACAAGCAGTTTATGATATATCAATGTTTCTTCATAAAATAAGAATGTAAACAATGTAATTCTCTGTTTCTCCTTGCAGATTTAAGTTCACACTTTGAGTGCCTACCTAATGGCGAACCTATTCCTCCTGTTCCTCGTTGCGAACCTTCTTATCCTTCGGACCGACCTGATTCTCCTCACAGGTCTCCTCCGCCTGTCAGACTTTTATCTCTGGCTAGAAACTCTTCTCCTGCCGAGTTACCACTTCGTGTGAGGGCCAGATCTCCCAGAAGGTGTAGTGCTCTACCTATCAGGCTTCTTTCTTCTGGCGAATCTGGATATCAACTTGAAGAACTTGAATCTCTTCGGCTTATTCCCAATAAGAATCCACACCGGGTATTCGAATTTCGAAGATACACTGTTCCTGCTGATAAACAAATTAAATTAGCCATAGGAAATAATAAATTTGGACCTATTTCAAACCAACAACAAATTGTGTTATCAACATTGGATGGTGTCGGTTTTGCAATATTCGAGTCAACTGGCATTCTTGCTGGATTTTATGGTCTTAGCGGCAGAAGACGAGTGAAAATAAACATGAAAAGCGGCACGGTTACCAGAATGACCCGAGATGAAATCACGGAAACTCCAGTAGGAACACTCCGCCTAATCTATATGCATTACAAAATAGAACATGTAAATCCGCGTGTAAACCACGTTCCTCCATACGATTAATTCAATTACATAAAATGTAAAGCTAAAATATAATATTTTTGTTATTGGAAGTCGGCATAAAACTTTACAAACATCTTGGAACTACAAATCATAATGAAAAGTAAATGTATTTTCTTTCTCAAGGCTTTAATCATTCTTACGAAAACATTTTTTTTAAATCATTACAGGTTTGTAATGATTCAAGTATAATCTTATATATAAAAACAAATGTATTCTCATCACACGTCTCGCACTACATATCTTGCCTGGTATCCATTTTTTATTTTGGCTATAAATCTCAAATCCAAAACAGTTTTTGTAAATATTGTTAATTTTATCGGATATTTGTCTTCGGTCAGCTGATAGGTGATATTTAGCACATACGTAACAAAATGCATCAAAATTTTCGTTACAGTAGTGTTGAGATGAAGAATTTGCTACATTTGCTTTTATTGAAGAACCTGAGCTCTGTTTATTTGTAGTGTTTGAAGATGTGTTATGTTTGTTAGTTTCTGGTCCCATAGTAGATTTGAGTACGCACACGTTAGGAATCCTGGTCCGATCGCAGGTGAGTCCGCCGTCCTGAGGGTGATAACTCTCATACCTCGTTAGGTCTAAGTTTGAGAGCTTTCTGACTTTAACGAGGACCATGTCAACTCGTCGTCAGACACATTACGGCTCCATTCTCACCCCCTAACGCCCCCCTGCAAGGCAGCGCGCCATCGCTGGCTTCATTACCATGATGGACTGGAAAGCGAATCATTCTACACATCTTCTTTTGAAGCAGTTGTCATCATTCCCAGTGTCCTTCATGGAAGCAGGTTTTGAAGCATTCAAGTATCACCACGCAAATGTAGTGTTAGTTGTATAAACCTGAGGATAGGTAAACGTCTGTCCTCCGTGTCACGTTAATACGGAAGTCTTGAAGCATAGAAAAGAAAATCAAAATATCCAATTTTATTTTACATCTGTATCATACGACGTATTCAATTTTATTGGCTTTCGAGTTTTTTCCCCGTTGCGACCTTGACATGACATTGATCCAGACCTGATGAAGACTAACAGATTTGTGATTCGGACTCAGGGACTCCAAAAACATACAGACGCGGCATCTTGGCCCATATTCGTAGAATGATCTTGATTTGACCTTGAAATGACCTTGACCTGATGGAGAAAAACGGACCCGGGATTCGGACTCAGAGACTCCAAAAACGTATACATATAGTAATTGTGTATGTTCAAAGGTTTTTTTCTCGAATTAACCTTGAAATGACCTTTGGTCTGACTTGATAGAGACAAACAGACCTCGAATTCGACTCAGGGAGCTAGCGACGTTTCTGAGAGGGTTCCGGTTCCTGTGCTGATGCGGACTGTATTTATAATGAGGCTTCTGATCCCGACTTTCATCGGTGTTTGATAGTTCTGTTTCTGCCCGCCCGACATCCCTGCTCGAGTGCGGGGATGTCAGGCGGGCAGAAACTACCAATATGCGTTGCTTGTAGTGTATCCTTCAGGAAGACGTTGACATTCGCCAAGACCAAGCTTCTACGGAGAGCAGATTCACCATGCTGTAGATTTGCGATTAGGTTACTCACATCGCTTAGGTACTCCATTAACTGTAATTCATCTGCAGATCTTTCTTTTTCGTCAGATAAGAGTGATAGGTCCTTGCCAGTGGCTGCCAGAGAAGCTGCTATTTTCTTTTGCTTCATGAATATTCGTCCGTCTCTTTTCACAATAGCATACTTATCCTTAGAAGCTACCTTTATTTCCGCATTTAATTTTGGAGGTTCAATCAACTGACAATTTGATCGGGTGGATGTTTTTTTGATCAATTTCTTCTTATTGTCAGATGGTAGGCCTGGTTTGATGATGTCCTCTCAACGAACAACAAAGTCTGCATGCATAGCAGGGCCTATGGGTCTATCCTCGTGAAATCGATTTCCAATCACTTTCAGAACATCGTCATTAAGATGCTTTTCTGGAATCGATTTGAATTGTGCTTAAGGATCCGTCTCCTGCCTTTTTTTCCTCAAATCTGTACTGACAGAACAATAACATACAGATGAGAGCCTGAGATGCGCTTGGAGGCTAGAGCCTACTTTGCGGTTATAGGTTATTCGCTTGTAGGTTAGAGCCTACGATCCAAGATTTTGCAATATCGTCAAACAATGAAAGAGACTTATCAAATTACTTCTCCGCTTTTATAATTCAAGTCCTGCCAGGAGTTATTGGAGTAACCAGGTGGTTTGTACCATAATGTGTGTACTTACAGCTCTGAGATGATGAATATGATGAGCGGTTTGAGAAAGGATCCCTCCGACATTTCTGACGCTTTGATAGGTTTTTTCTGATCCCGCTTTTTATTCTTTCAAAGCTTTTTTTCATATTTTCGATTAGATTTTTTAAATAATCCTCTTCGTCTGTCGAACTGGATGAACTCGATGATCTAGATGTGCTTCTTCTTTTCTCCATTATGAGTGAAAATCCTCTCCGATGTGGCTTGATCGAAACGAAGTGAAACGATGACTCTTTGCGCCAACGCGAAAAGTAGCGAGGTACACATATATTTTTTCATTGCATACTTTAAGAAACGTGGCGACATTAGCGTGAAGTAGGCGTACTACATTTTGATCTATTCGGAAGAGGCGCCAAATAGAATTGATCTTTTTTAGTTTAGAAAGTCAACTATTCAGGTAACATTTTTTAGAAACTATCATAAAATCCATTGTACAAACTATTTAGTTGAAAATTTATTAAATTTTTTGAGAATTTGTCTTTTTGGACGAAAAGAAACCTTCTGTGTTGAAAATTTATTTTTTGGTTAAAAAAAGTTAGATAGCTATTTGATTTGCGTTTTAATGCTCTATCATTGGTTTCTTCTAATTGTTTGAGCCCCGCCAGGCGTTTAGAAGAATGATTAAGTATTCTTCTATATGCCTCAATGAGTTAGGCACTTGAACTCCAGGTCAAGATTTCTTCCTAAATTCATCTGAGCGCCAGCTGTCATAAATTGATCCTGTGGATTTGGCTGTGATACTTTGAAGGTTAAATCGAAAATTACTTTTCCAAAAATCAGTTGAAGTCTTAGTTAATGAGTTATAAAATATTTAGACTAAACCAACCAGGAGCGCGGCATAAACAAACGTGCGTGCATGATCAGGAGCCCAAATCAATTTTATTGAAGCGAGCGCCAAAAAAGCCATCAAAAGTTACAAGTGGATCTTAAAATTAATTTAACAATTGCAAAATTTCTGAAAGAAGAACTAATACTGTCATGAATGAATATTTACTTCTCCTAAAAAACTGGTTTTCTACAAACATCCTGTATCCAGTTCTCGAAAATAAAAAAAATTGACGTGATATTATATTATTTCTTTCATATTTTTCCCTTTTTGCCTTTAAAGTTATTTACTGATGATTTTAGTTAATAAAAAATAATTTTCTCTGAAATTCATGCCGCAAAGTTTGAAAATATTTTTTCATGAAAGTAAGCTTGAATTTGATGAAATATCATATTAGTGATAAGAATAATAAATAAAAGCGATAAAAATAAAATGTTCTATCACAGATAAAAGTTCTTTAATACCTAATATTCTGGAACGTATCAAATTTTTCTGGTAAAGAATGATTTTTTCTCTTTTAAAAAATACAAGCAATAGTAATATTGCAATTCTTGAAAGTATAACTAAATATACTTTTCTCAAAAATTACATTTACACATAACTGGGCCCAACAAAAAGTTTTTAACTTTATTAGCAAACAAATAATTTTTGGCACGATAGTCTATGGTTCAGAGAACAAATTTTTTTTCCAATTAATTAATGAAATGTAAATATGGAAGAAGTACTATCTTCAGGCCAGTATAATTTGCGAGATAACGACTATAGAATAAATATATTATGCTTTAATAAAGCACCAGGATAAGCATTACTTACACTCTTAATCCAATTCTTCTGTAGTACATTCATCAGTTTTCCTTTTACTTCAAAAAAATGAGAATCGTCTATAATTTGGTCTTATCTGTGGCAGTCGTCTTTAACTCTATTGGTGAATATAATTATATAATATTTCCAATGTTAAGAACATTTTTAAGCTTTGCGCAAACACAAATTTGCCCGTTCGTAATTTGAATTCTATCCTGTAGTTTCTACTCTTTCCAAACACTATTTGAATTGATACGAAATGGGCAATCTTCTCTTATTTCCACAGTTTAGTCTCGAAAGTGAGAAGCCATATGCAAAAAGAAGATACAGAATAATTTCGCGAATTTTTGTGTAGGAGGTGAGCTCGTAATGTAGCCTCTGCCACTCTGGCGAAATAATAATATATCTCCTTTTAGTATTCGGCGTCTCAATTTCGCAACAAGGAATTTATAACATAACAACGTGTCTTCAAAAGATAATAAGAATTTAAAAAATATAGTTCTGTTTCTTCTTGCAGGGTTGAGTTCACACTTTGAGTGTTTACCTAACGGCGAGCCTATTCCCGGCGTTCCGCGTTCCAGGCCATCTTATTTTTCGGACCGATTTCATTCTCCAGACAGGTCTCTTCCACCTGCCAGACTTTCCTCTCCGGACAGACGGTCTCCTCCTGCCGAGTTACCGCTTCGCATCAGGTCCAGATCTCCTAGAAGGTGCAGTGCTCTTCCTACCAGGCTTCCTTCTGCTGACGAATCTGGATATGACCTTGAAGAGCTTGAATTTCTTCGGATTATTCCCAATAAGAATCCGCACCGTGTATTTGAATTTCGAAGATACACTTTTCCTGCCGATAAAATAATTAATTTAGCCATAGGACGTAATAAATTGAGGCCTATTCCAAACCAAGAACAAATTGTGTTGTCAACATTAGATCGTCAAGGTTTTGCAATATTGGCGTCTAGTGAAATTTTTGCTGGATTTTATCGAACCCAAAGCAGAAAACGGGTAAAAATAAACATGGAAAGCGGCAAGGTTACCAGAATGACCCGAGATGAAATCATAGAAATTCCAGTAGGACCCCTCCGCCCCATCTATTTGTATTATAAAATAGAACATGTAAAGTCTAGTGTAGACCACAATACTCTACACTATTAACTTAATTACAGAAAATTTACAGCTAGAATATAATATTTTTTGATATTGGAACCCGGCGTAGATTGTTACAAATGCCCTGGAACTACAAATATAATTAAAGTTCAACAAACTTTCTTTCTCAAGGCTTCAATCTTTCTGCAATGGCCCTTTCCCTCTTTCTTCAGTAGCACATAAAAAGAAGCTCCTTTTCGTTTCCTTATGAAAACATTTTTTTTTTAATTATTACAGGTTCATAATGATTCAACTATATCTTGTATATAAAACTAAATCTATTAATGTGCGTTCCGGACAGAAGTCGACACCAATGTACCTATTGTGATCAAATTTCGCAGGGTGCCATTAATTGATCTTGCGAATTTTGTTATGATACTCTGAAGATGCTCGCGATATTTTCAACTATTTTAGTGTGTTGTGGGAAAGTTTTGTAGTATCGTCGAAGCGTCTATTCTTTTTCTAGCTCATCTAAAAAAACTATTCAAGCCGCTACCATAAGGCTTTTTATTCGCCTCATTTAGTGATCACCGCGAAGTGAAGAAAAATAACAGGAACCTTAAGAAAGATCTACTTCCTATTTGAATTCTACATTTTGAGGAAAAAATCTTTTAGAAGGTGAAGGTGACGGGATTTGTAACTAAGAGATCCAAAGATCCCTGTGCTGGAAGCTATTCTTTTAGTCCGAATTTCTACGAGGATATTCATATTTGGTTTATATCACTGGAAGCCTTTCCTTTAGGTCGATTTTTTCAGTGATAGCTTCAGGTAGGAAGCCTTCTAGCTGCTAAAAAAATGGATTGTCCACGTTGATCTTACGAAGAGTGGTCAGAGAAGACAAAGAAGAGACGTATCAATGAACTTGCTGACAATCATTCGAAACAGGAGTTGGAAAGAGCATTGAGAATGAAAAAAAATTTGTCCAAAAATTCTACAAAATTGAAAATTGGGCTGTAGACAGACTTTTGTTCACAAAAAGTGCTTTTGACTACATTGTGCGCTGGTTGAGGTAACCAACATTTTTTTCTTTACATTAATTAATGAAATGTAAATATCACAGAAGTAGCACCTTGAAACCTGTATATTTCAGAAGATAACGACTACAGTATATATTATATACTCTAATGAAGCACCAGAATAATAGTCAGTTACACTGTTAATAAAATTGGTCTTTAAAACATTAATACGCGTTTTCTCTACTTGGAAAAAATGAGAATCATCTATACTCTGGGCTTATCCTTAGCAGTTTTCCTTAACTATATTGGTGAATATAATAATATAATATATTTCAAATTAAAAAAAAAATGTTAAGCTCTTTGCAAATAAAAATTTGTCCGACGGAATCTGCAATCTATCCTATAATTGCTATTTTTTCAAATACTACTTGAATTGGTCTGAAATTGGCAATATTCTCTCAATCTCCTCAATCCTGCCATATGCAAAAAGTTGATTTTTCATCAATTCTTAATTTTCTTCTTTCTTGTTTTGCTTTTTCCTATGTCTGGTTTTCCATATTTGTAAGCCTCAATCTTTTTCATTGCTGGGGAAACAAAATATCCCCAACTATAATCGAAAACCGATAATATCCAAATGCATGTCCTATAAGATTAATCTTTATCAGTGTTATCAGAGGAACCTTTATGGAATGATCTCTGTTAAATTAATTAAAAATTTTGCATCCCCTTTTTTTTTGTTTTCCTGCATTCCTTTGTCCTTCTTTTCCCTTCTTATTTTTTTCTGTGTTTCCGCCTTCCTTTATTCTTGTGTTACTGGTTTCTCTTTTTTTTTGCTTTGATCCTGTGTTCTTCCGTACGCGTTGGCGGATTTGGATAAAAATTGGTACTAGGGGGTTATTTGTGTTGCTGAATACGAATTTGAGATCGAAATGAATAATTCAAGGTAGCTGATCCAATACGGCGACCGGAAAACCATATTCTTACCGACTCTCATTGAATTCCGCCAAATCATCAGATTTTACAAAATGTTGATTCGCCATATTGGATCAGCTATTTCGAAATTTCGAATTTTGACCTCGAATTCGTATGCAGCGGCACAAATAACCCCCTCCTAGTAAAAAGAAACTAATTAAAAGAAACTAATAAGCTTCAGCTTTGATGACTACATTTTTCGTACTTTTAGCTAATCTCCTTTTGTCATCACGTGTTTTCATCAAATTTTTTATTTCGGAAGTGATCCCAGAAAAAATTCTTGTTTTTAGGTCGCACCAGGTGAAAAGGATCGAATTTATTAAATGCTGAAAATAAAAAACAAAGTTTATCTTTTAAGTTTCTTGCGGACGTCCAACTCAGCATACAAGTTTTTCCAATTATGGTTAGAGAGGAAAGAAACATCGTGTTGAGAGTATGAAAGCACGTTATCTAAATCATCTACTATCATCAAGTAATCACGCACACTAAATGAATCAGTGTGTTGGGCTTATAATTATAGTTAGGGATCAATAACACAATTCTATTCGTGAATATAATAATATAATATATTTTTAATTTCAAAAACATTTTTCAGCTTTCTGAAAATAACAATTTCTCCGACGTTATCTGCAT
The DNA here is from genome assembly GCA_932066315.1 of Andricus coriarius. NCBI lineage: Eukaryota > Metazoa > Arthropoda > Insecta > Hymenoptera > Cynipidae > Andricus > Andricus coriarius. The sequence goes on from CAKNWT010315798.1 coordinate 16,071, forward strand.
TCTATCCTATAACTGCTTTTTTCCAAACACTGTGTTCCTGCGTATTACGTCAAAAAGATATAATTGTTTAATACTTTTTCGTTAAAAAATTATTAGCTGATAATTCCAGTTTAAAAAATCGGATGCTCTCTCCGTCTTAAAGAATATTTTTTTCAGGAAAATAAGTTTTTCGTTAATAAACTTTTATCATAGTAGCGACGAGAATAACAAATAAAAGCGATAAGGTCTAAAAAGATACTTAACCTTATTGATAAATAAATCATTTTCCCCATTAATGTTTAGAATATTGGTGAACAGTTTACAAAATTTTCGGCTCAGATTCAGATTTTTATCTGAGTACGATTGGTAGAAATCGCTTCATTTTTCCCAAGCTACGGTTGAGGTAACCAAGTTTTGTTATTTACATTGATACATGCTCCGTTTCTTCTTGCAGAGTTAAGTTCACACTTTGAGTGCTTACCTGATGGCGAACCTATTCCTGGTCTTTCTGGGCCCAGACCTTCTTTTTTGGACCGGAATGATTCACCTGACAGCTCTCTTCCTCCTGCCGGACTTTCTTCTCCGGAGAGACGGTCTTCATCTGCCGAGTCACCACTTCGCTTCAGGCCCAGATCTCCTACAAGGTGTAGTGCTCTACCTACCAAGCTTCCTTCTTCTAACGGATCTGGATATGACCTTGAAGAACTTGAATTTCTTCAGCTTATTGCCAATAGGAATCCGCACTGGATATTCGAACTTCGAAGATACACTTTTCCTGCTGATAAACAAATTAAATTATTCGTAGGACGTAATCAATTGATGCCTGTTCCAAACCAAGAACATATTGTGTTATCAACACTTAATGGTGACGTTTTTGCAATATTGGAGAGTACTCAAATTCTTGCTGGATTTTATATTGCACGCGCCAGAAGACGGGTTATAATAAACATGAAAAACGGAACGGTCACCGTAATGACCAGAGATGAAATCACGAAAGTTCCAGTAGGATCTAACCGTCCAATTAAATGGAGTTTTAAAATAGAACATGTAAACCCTCGTGTAAACCACAATCATCCACACCATTAACTCAACTAAAAAAATGTAAAGCTTAAATATAATATTCTTTGTTCGAAGTCGCCTTACAATATTACACAAATCTTGTCAAGAGTCCAAATTGCTTAAAAATCTAAACAAATTAGGATATGCGCCTCCTTGAGGGACTCATCGATGGGGAAAAACTCGACTTTGTTAATGGATTTGTTAAATAAAAAAATTACTTTCAAAAATTTTCATAATTCTTTTCATTGCGAATTTTTTACGAAAAAATTTGCGAAAAATTCGCAGAGATGTTTTCGATTATCCCCGTTCTACGCTTCCTGAACATATTTATTATCTTCCACAGGTTCCCTTCTGTCTTAAAACTTTCCACCTCCTCTTTAAGATCTTTCTGCTTTTCCTTCTAATTACCCATCAATCTAAACCCCTTCATCATTTCTACGTTCTATTTCTTCACCATTCCTGTCTTCTTCTTTCGAAATACCTTCTTTTCCACACACCCTTTCACTTTCTATTTCAAATTCTCCCATGTCTCTTCTACCTACTCTCCATCAAAGCGTATCTTTCCTAACAGCTCCTGATACTTCGCTATCGCCTCCCTTGTACAGTTCACCCTTTTCCCCATGGACACTTCTTTCTCAACTTGCCTTCCCTGCTCCCCCCTATCCATAACCCTGATGGCTGATGTTCTGATTCTACCCTTTCTTCTACTCCGAATCTCTTCATCTCCCCCCAACCTTGCATATTCATGACTACATATTCTATCATACCCTACCTTAGATACATATGTTCATTCTACCGCTTCGTTCCCTGTTACCATACCATTGGCCACCGCCCAGCCTCTATCCTCCATCCAATCCCTTAAAATCTTCACCTTTTTATTTATTACCTTATTATTCGATTTCCTTTTGAAGCTCTTATCTTTCCTGTACAGGCCCCCTTCCCTCTCTATCATCACATTAAAGCCCCCCCCGCAGTCCCACAATACCAGCAGTTTCAGCATTCTCTGCACCTCCCTTTCCTTCTTTGCCAAATCGTAGCAGCGCTTCCACATACTCTCTTTCTTCCATGCTCTTCAGCTCCAGTCCTCCTATCAATATTATTTCTCTCTCATCCTTCTACACTCTCCCTCAGCTCTTTCACCTCCTTTTCCCATTTCTCGTCTCTAATCGACAAGTCCTCTCTCATAATTTCCATCTGCTCCTTAGTCCTTCTTACGTCTTCCCTCAGTCCCCTGATCTCGACTAAAATCATCCCTAGTGCCTCTTTCCCCGACTGCGTCACCATTTTTTAGGGATCTTTTCCTCTTCAAGAGATCTTCCTCCACACTTGTGCTAGACGCACTCACTCTCGCCTTCTCGCTTCCTTCATTTCTGCAGTTCCGCTTTTTCCCTTTCCTCGACCCGCCGGTCGACACCGGATCACAAACTGTTAGCCGTCGTGGTGTGTGGAACATTTCCTCCCCGTCTAATTCACTACTAGCACTATCAGCTCTCTCGCTGACTACATCCCGTTCTCCCACGTGCTGCCACCTGACACCCCATTCTCTCTCTTGACATCCCTCAACACTACGAGAACCACCCTTGCTTTTCTCGAAGGCCCAAACTCCTGACCACAAACACTCACTCGATCCCTTACCAAGCTAACCTTACTTTCTCTATTTCTATAAATCCCACCTCACAACTACTCACTACTCACTACCGCCACCAACATGCAAGTCCAGGGAAGCCCCATACTATACTGATACCAAGTTAAAAATGCGCGTTACAATGTCAGCTCTCTTCACTGAAGATCAAATCTCTTCTAGCAGAACAGGGTAATGAACAACGTCTGATTGAAACTCAATTCTCTTCAAGAAACAAATTCAAAACCAGAATAAATCGCCCAACGGATAAATCAAACAGCTCTTTTGACTCCTTTATAGGAAAAGTTGCTACTAAGCCAGGGAAGCCTCACCCTGAGAGCCACAAACCTACTGAGCGTGGTAAGGATTGGCTATTTGTTGCAGAGAATGAAGTCGTTAATCAGGTAGTCTTAAGCAAATCGCCTAAGGGCCTTCATCTTCGCAGCTTATTCCGGAATGCTCATGGCCTCTCCAATTTTTCTGATATTGCAGATCCCGTACTCAGCTTGAGCATCATTTGCTCATGCGGGCCATGCGTTGAGCAATCGTTAAAACCAGTATGTATTCAACTTTGAAATTTCATTAATTTCCTCTACACGTGTTTTCGTTGAATGTTGGCGGAGGGAATTTTAATTTATAGTTGTTAATGTGTACTTTAAACCATGTATGGATGGTAAGCTGTTCAAACAGACTTTTGAGGAGGCCCTTTCCGAGGTTGCATTGGGTTGTCCAGATTTACCAGCGTTTTTAGGAGGCGATTTTCAAGCACGTATTGGCAAACTGAATGGCCTGGAAGGGTTACTCCTCCCCCAAAATTCTGCAGCATTGTATGAGCGAAGATCATTGAACTCTGAGGTCACGGCAAGGTGGGAGTTTCTTGTCAACATTCTTGAGGTTGGTGAATTGATTATCTCAAATTGGGAGATTTCCTAAAGATTTTTCCGGCCATCATACATTTCTTGTATTTCAGGCTATGAGTGTTAACAATCTTGTTGCGTGTAACATTTGCTGAATAGACCTGCTTTTTCATTTTAAAGTACGCGCGACTCTTGGTTTAGGAATAGGCTCGTAGGTTTCGTGCGAATAGCCTTGGTACTGAATCAAGAGTATCGAAATGATCCTTTTTGCTTATATTCCTTTTTTCGTGCGTTTATGTTTTCATGTGTTCCTGCGTTCTTCTTTTCTTATGTTTCCCTGTATTCCTGCGTTCCTCTTCTCCTTGCATTAATTTTTTCCGGCGTTCCTGCTTTCGTTTTTCTTTTCTACCTTTTACCTGTGCTCCTTTTGTCCTGATTTACTGTTGTTACTCCTTCTCTGCTTTCGTTTCTTGCTTTTTTTTCCTGTGTTTAATTTCTCCTGCGTTCCTTCTTTTTTGTGCTTCTACGTTACTTTTTTCCTGTGCTCCTGCTTTCCTCTATTTCCTTTTTTCTCGATCCTGACCGGCAGATTTCTCAAAATATTAATTTAGTTTTCTAGTACTTTATGCGATTCAGAGAATGTATTTTAGAATCATTATATAATTTATATAATTCAAGGTTGATACAAAATTGAAAAATTTCTAATTTTGGTTTGAAACGTTCAAACATTCTTTTTCTTTTATTAGGACCACCACTTATCAGTCTACAGTAATGATGCCTCATTTTTTTAAATGATGAGATGTTATTATTCAGGCCTGTAAAATGTACGAGATAACGATTATAGTGTACATTATATACTCTTTCGAAGCACCAGAATAATCAGTAGTAACGATGTTTATCGAATACTTCATTAATACATGAATCAGTTTTTATATACGTGGAAAAAATGAGATTGAATCATACTTCCGTCTTATTTTTGGCAGTTGTTCTTAACTCTATTGGTAAATATAATATTATACTATATCTTGAATTTTCAAGAAAACTTGTAAGGTTTCCACAAATAAAAATTGGTCCGACGTAATTTGCGTTCTATACTAATATTTTGTCTTCCAAACACTTTTTGAATTGGTCCGAAAGGGGCAACCTTTTCTCAATCTCCTGAGACTTGCTTTAAAATTAAGGCGCCATATGCAAAATGGAGTTATAGAATTATTTCGCGAATATAAGGGGGAAGGGCGGTTCAGATTGTCGCTCAAACATAAGCAGCTAGCCCCTCCACTCTTGAGAAATAAAGATCTTGTTAGCATTCGGAGCCTCAATTTTGCCATATGGAGTCCATGATATAACAACGTGCCTTCTAAAAATAATAAGAATATAGAAAATGAAATTCTCTGTTTCTTCTTACAGAGCTAAGTTCACACTTTGAGTGGTTACCTAACGGAGAACCTATTCCTGGTGTTTCTCGTAGGATACCTTCTGATTTTTCGGACCAAACTGATTCTCCTAACAGGTCACTTCCACCTGCCAGACCTTTTTCTCCGGACAGGCGGTCTTCTCCTGTCGACTCACCACTTCGCGAGAGGTCCAGATATCCTGCCAGGTGCAGTGCTCTACCTACCAGGCTTCCTTCTTCTGAGGGATCTGGTTATGATCTTAAAGAACTTGAATTTATTCGGCTTACTGCCAATAGTAATCCACACTGGACATTCGAACTTAAAAGGTACACTTTTCCTGCTGATCAACAAATTAAAGTATTCGAAGGACGTAATAAATTGGTGCCAGTTCCAAGCCAAGAACAA
>CAKNWT010315799.1:0-11849 GCA_932066315.1 Andricus coriarius
ATTTTAAATATCCGTTCTATTCCAAAAAAAGATATTCACAGAGATTGTTCAAGAATGATTCTTTCTATGGTTTATTTATTATTTCTTCATAACTAAAGCGACAAAGCAAGGTTTTTAAATTTAAAAAAAAATTGTGGATTTATACAAATTTGGGGGCGATATGCATGAAAATTCGCGAAAAAATTAAATCATATATAAATATAAAATATTAAGGTTCCATTTAAACGACGGATTGCGCTTAACCATAAAAGATTATATAAATTGTGATATGAGTGTTAAATAATTTAGTAAATCCATTCTTCTCCTGGAAACTTAATCTAATAAAATGTAAATATCTGAGCAGATAAAGCTTAACGCTTATCGTTTATGAGATAACGAATCTAAAATGTACTACAGAAACCAGCGAAGAAGTAGGATATACATTACATAAATTTTTAATCGAAGTCTCCATTAAAACATTGATTAGCCACTCGTTTAATTAGAGAACATGAGGATTATTTCTTCTCTCGTCCTCTCTTTGGCAGTTATTTTAAATTCTATTGGTGAATAAAATAATATATCTATAGTTTTATGTATATTTTTAGGCTATACGCCAATCAAAATTTGTGTGATTCAATCCACATTCTATCCCAATTGCTATTTTCTTTTAAACTTCATTAGAATTTGTAAAAAATGAAAACAAATTTAATCTGAATTTGTTCTTAGAAAATCCATAATATGTGTGTTAAAAAAATTAAATGCGAAAAGTATCCTATTGATACGTAACTTGTACCATATATGCGCGTGCACATATGCTACACTCGTCCAGGATCACCGACAAATTACGTGAGACGATTTTCAGAGAAATGCTTCCCTTGCGTTGAGGCTTTTTGTGCAATTCTCTCGAACAAGTAGACTTTTCTTGAGTTTATGTTTTTAAAGTTCTTTTTTCTAAACTGAATCCTCTGTTTTTTGTTGCAGAGTTGAGCTTACTGTTTGACTGTTTGCCCAATGGAGATCCTATTCCTGGTGTTCCTCGTGGCAGAACTTCTAAATCTCCTGAAAGGTCTTCTCCTGCCAGACCGCATTCTCCGGGTTCTCCGGTCAGGTCTCCTAGTCCTGCGGAGTCTTCTCTTCGTGCCCGAACCAGATCTGCTCCTGGCAGTCAATATTCTGTACCCCTATTTGGACTTAAAATTGAACATCTTAGATACGTTCGGCTTATTCCTCACGCGAATCCAGACCGGCGATTCGAAATCCGAAGATACGCTTTTCCTCCCGGTGCACCAGTTCATGTGAGAGGAAGGTATAATGTCCTCAAGCCAATACCAACCGGAATACACAGTGTATTATCAACGTTTGATGGTGAAGTATTTGCAATACTAGAGCGAAATAATAGCATTCTTCGTGGAATATATAAAATGAAACGAGGCTTGCAATGTAGGGCAAAAATAAACATGAACAGCGGCGAGGCTAAAGAGATGACCAAAGAAGAAAAAGAGGAATCTCCCTTAGGCAAGGAACGCCCAATCTCTACGAATTTTCGATCATTACTAGTTGACAACTTTCCTCCACAACATCATTAATAATGTTTTCATAATGTAAAACTAAAATATCAGGGTAACCACAGGCTTTCATTTTAAAAATTCCCCTTTTCTGATTTTTCCTTTTTCCTGATCATTAATATACAACGACCAGTACTTTATTTTGTAACATTCCCAACATCGAATCTTGCAGAACCGGAATAAAACAATTGAAAATTAAAATTTATTTCTCCATTTCAACCAAAAAAGATAAATTTGTAACTAAGAGATGGATTTTTAACAAAAAATATAATAGGTTATGTCAACCTGAAAAAAAAAAGAATTTTCAAACAAATAGTTAAATTTTTTACTAAAAAGAATCAATTTTCCACCAAAAATAAAAAAGTTAATTATTTGGTTAAAAAAATTAATTTTCACAAAGGTGGACGAATTTTCAAAACAATAGCCAAATTTTCAACCAGAGAGATAAAAATTAACCTAAAATGATGAATTTCTAACCAAAAAATCGAATACTTGATCATTCTGCGACTCTCGAGACCAAATATTGCTTAATCATCAGAATCTGATATATAATATTGCTGATAATATATTTCAACTAAAATGGACGATTTATTCTCTAAAACCCACAAGTTCTCAATCAAATTATCAGTTGAAACAATTAATTTTTAACAAAATAATAGTTTAATGAACTAAAATTAATTGATGTTAACCAGGTAAGAATTAACTTAGAAACGGATGACTTTTGTTGGTATATTGGGCCATAATTCGTTTGTTTCATCAGTATATATTCTTCCAACCGTGTTGTATAATAAGCTTATGTTAATTAATATTGAACAGATAATAATCGATTTCGAAGATGTTGAACTTTCTTGATATATTGGTTCATAGTTGATTTGCTCCATTGTTGTATCTTCTTCCAACCGCGTTGTATGATTAGCTGATGGTAATAATTAATATTGACCAGGGAAGAATTGATTTAGAAGATGTTGATTTTGTTGGTATATTGGTTCATAGTTGGTTTGCTTTATTGCTGTATCTTCTTTCAAACGTGTTGTATGATTAGCTGATGTGAATTATTGTGGATCAGGTAAGCATTAACTTAGAAGATGTTGAATTTTGTTGGTATACTGGTCCATAGTTCATTTGTTCCATTATTATCCACATCGATTAACATCAGCCAATCATACAATGCAGCTGGAGAACGATACAACAATGGAACAAATCAACTAGGCAGATGGGTCCTCTCAAAGGATTGTAAGTGGACTAGTATACCAACAAAATTCAACCTCTTCTAAAATAAAAAAGTTCAGTGTTCAACCGTAGGAATGAGTTTTTAACTAAAATGATGAATCTTCAATCAAACCAATATTCTCTTTCATATATTAAATTCTATAATGATAATCATTACCCTTTTGTCAGATTTAAGCGATGGCTTTAACAGTCTCCAAATATTATATTAATAAACGCTTCGACCTTATTTCTGAAACATTTGATCATAAACGGGAAAGGATGAAATGCATTTTTCAATTTTTTAACATATTTTCAGGGTGTCTACCTGACCGGCAAATTTTATTCTCCCTTTAATGTACTAATATGCAAATATTAAGTAGTTTCAGATATTTAATAACTCTACTTCTGAGTTGGAACAGGAAATTGGTGAAAGAATTATAATTCGTACTGGCACGAATAGATTATTTGGCAGGAGGGAAAGACCTGACCGTAGAACCCGGAGAATGAGGTCTGAGATGAGAAAACCCTTTTAGGAAAATAAGAAGATTTGCAAGGTTCTTTTGAACTCTTTCAAATTCACTCGGTAAATGTAACAACTGACTGGGAGAATGCCGGGAAGTGATCGGAAATTTAGAATCATTTATCGGTTAGACACTATACAAATTTTCCATTTAAGCGACATATTACGCTTAAACGTAAAAGATTATATATATATTGTTATATCAGTTTTGACAAATTTGGTGATTCCATTTTTTCCCTGTAACTGTCTCTAATGAAATGTCAATATCTGAGAAAAACAAACTTGACGCCTATGTTAGATAACGAATATAAGATATCTAAAAAGGATTTTGGGATGGTATATATAATTTAAATATAAGATTACTGTATAATCTGATGAAGAACTAAAATATTCCTTAGTTAAATTTGTAATCGAAGTCTTCGTTAATATATTAAATAGGTTTTTCTCTAATCACAAATGATGAAATTTTTTTCTACTCTTGTCCTGTCTTTGGCACCTATTCCTGGTGTTCCTCGTGGTGGACCTTCTTATTCCCCTGAAAGATCTTCTCCTGCCAGATCTCATCCTCCGGGTTCTCCGGTCAGGTCTCCTCCTCCTGCCGAGTCTTCTCTTCGTGTCAGATCCAGGTCTCCTCCTGCCGAATTTCCTCTTCGTGCCAGGTCCAGATCTCCTCCTGCCAGTGGTTCTTCTTTACCCCTACGTGGACTTAACATTGAAGGACTGAGACAAGTTCGGCTTATTCCTCACGCGAATCCAGACCGGATATTCGAAATCCAAAAATACGCTTTTCCTCGCGATGCACAAATTCATATAAGAGGAAGATATAATGCCCTTGAGCCAGTACCGATCAAAGTACAAAGTGTATTGTCAACGTCCAATGGTGAAGTCTTTGCAATAGTAGAGAGAAATAATAACGTTCTTCGTGGAATATATACAATGAGAAATGGCTATCTAGAAAGGGCAAAAATAAACATGATCAGCGGCGAGGTTGAAAAGATGACCAGAGAAGAAAGAGAGGAATCTCGTTTAGGCAGGAAGCGCCTAATCTGTACGAATTTTCAAATAAAAAAAGTTTACGGCTTGCCTCTACAACATTAATAAAATATGTTTCGTGATGTGAAACTAAAATATAACATAATTTCAAAATTACCTTACTTTTAGCTGAATTCTCCTTCTACTTGTTCTACTTCTATTTGCAACTAAAAAAGCTAAATCTTACACTAAAAACATAAAAGTTGAATATTCGGAAAATACAATTGATTTTCAGGAAAAAAGACAAATTTCCAACAAAATAGTCGAATTTTCAACCCGAGAGATGAACCTTCATCTATAATTACGAGTTTTCTTACCAAAAGTTCGAATTTTCAACAAATAAAGATTTTTGAGTCAAAAAAGAAAAACGTTCATCCAAAGTGCTCAACTTTCAACCTTTACTTTACTCAACTTACAGCTTCTAATTTTTGGTCATTTAAAAAAAAAGGTTCACAAAAATGTGCAAATTTCAATAAAATAGTTGAATCTGCAAAAAAAACATTTCTAACCAAAAAACATGAACTTTCAACTAAGAAGATCAATCTTTTAATGGAAAATACAAATTTTCAATGGTATATATAAAATTTTAAACAACTGAATGAATTTTCAACTAAACAAACAAAGTTCCAGCAAAAAGTGGATTAGTTACATTTTCAATTGGAAAAATACGAAAACGATAAAACTTTAAATAAAATGATGCGATATAGAAAGTTTTAAGTACATTGTAAATACTTGTTCTATTACAGAAAAATATTTTCTCAGAGATTCTTTAAAAATAATTCTTTCTATGATTTATTTATTATTCGTTCATAGCTAAGTAGATAAAGCAAAGTTTTTAAATTTTAGAAAAAATGCAACTTGCTAGCAATTATCTAAGTATAAATTGTTATAAAAAATAACCAATTGGCTAAACAATTATGTTTGTTAACTTGCATAAATTATTACCTCACAAACTAAAAAGCTGACAAAATGTGGAAAATTTCAGAAAAAAACCGCAATTTGCTAGCGTTTTTCAAAGATAATATTGTTAAAAATAATAATAAATTGTTTAAACAATTAAGTTTAATAACTCGAATTAATTATGACTTCACTTTAATTGTTCAGTTGGCCAAAAGTCGAAAATTTGAGAAACAATTGCAACTTTCTAACATTATTCTAAGATAATATTATTATAGATAATAATAAATTGTGTAAAACATTATTTCTGTTAAATTTATTTGATTTTTGCCTCGATCTAACTGAAAAGTAAAAATAAGTTGAAAATTTAAAAAAGGCGACTTTTCAACTATATTGTAAGAGAAAATATTGAAAAACAATAATAAATTGTTCAAACAATTTACGTGAACTTATAATTATCACTGAACGGTTGTATTTCATGTATGAGAAACAATTGGTATTGAAAACACCACCAAAAATAATAATTATCATTATAAAATCGCAAAATCAAACATTTTTTCTTATGGGAAATACGTGTTAAACTTCATAGGGATTGCGGAAGCTCTAAATATAATTGAAAAAATTCCACATTTTTTCTTTGTGGATTTATGCAAATTTGGGGGCGATATGCATGAAAATTCGCGAAAAAATTAAAACATATATCAATATAAAATATAAAGTTTCCATTTAAACGACAAATTGCGCTTAAACATAAAAAGTTATATACATTGTGATATCAGGTTTAAGTAACTTAGAAATTCTATTATTCTCCTGGAAACTAAATCTAGTGAAATGTAAATATCTGAGCAGATAAAGTTGAACGCTCATCGTTTATGAGATAACGAATCTAAAACGTACAACAGCAACTAACGAAGACGTAGAATATCCATTAGTTAACTTTTTAATCGAAGTCTTCATTAAAACATTAATTAACTATTCTTTTAATTAGAAAAGATGAGGATTGTTTCTTCTCTAGTCCTGTCTTTCGCAGTTATTCTCAATTCTATTGGTGAATATAATAATATATCTATAGTTTTATGTACATTTTTAGGAGATACGCAAATAAAAATTTGTGCGATTCAATATAGATTTTATCTCAATTGCTATTTTCTTTTAAGCTTCATTAGAATTAAATAAAATAAAACCAAATTTAATCTGAATTTGTTCTTGGGAAATTCATAATATGTGTTAAAAAAATTAAAAGCGAAAAGTGCCTATTGATGCGCAATTTGTACCATATGTGCACGTGCACATATGGTACACTCCAACAGTGAGAGGATTTTCAGAGAAATACTTACCTTGCGTGTTGGCTTTTTGTGCAATTCTCTCGGACAAGTAGACTTTTTTTTGAGCTTATGTTTTTAAAGTTTTTTTCTAAATTGAATCCTCTGTTTTTGTTGTTGTAGAGTTAAGTTTACTGTTTGACTGCTTGCCCAATGGAGATCCTATTCCTGGTGTTCCTCGTGGCAGAACTTCTAAATCTCCTGAAAGGTCTTCTCCTGCCAGACCGCATTCTCCGGGTTCTCAGGTCAGGTCTCCTCCTCCTGCCGAGTCTTCTCTTCGTGCCAGATCCAGATCTCCTTCTGCCAGTCAATCTTCTGTACCCCTACTTGGACTTAAAATTGAACATCTGAGATACGTTCGGCTTATTCCTCACGCGAATCCAGACCGGCGATTCGAAATCCGAAGATACGCTTTTCCTCCCGGTGCACCAGTTCATGTGAGAGGAAGGTATAATGTCCTCAAGCCAATACCAACCGGAATACACAGTGTATTATCAACGTTTGATGGTGAAGTCTTTGCAATAGTAGAGCCAAATAATAAAGTTCTTCGTGGAATATATACAACAACAAATGGTTTGCAATATAGGGCAAAAATTAACATGAATAGCGGCGTGGTTGAAGAGATGAGCAGCAAAGAAAAAAAGGAATCTCCCTTAGGCAGGGACCAACCAATCTCTACGAATTTTCGATCATTACTAGCTGACAATTTTCCTCCACACCGTTATTAACAATGTTTTCATAATGTGAAACTGAAATATTAGGGTAACCGGAAGACTTCATTTTCGAAATTCCCTTTCCGTAAGTTTGCCTTTTCCCTGATCATTCATACTCAAAGACCAGCAGTTTATTTTATTATATATATTATATATTTATTAACATATTTATTATATTATATATTTATTATATATATTATATATTTTTTTATTTAAAAAAAAAATCGTCAAAAGGCGTCTGAAATTTCAGTCCCATACCAAATATTTGAATTTTCAACTAAATAAATTAAATTCTCAACCAAAAATGGAATAGTTACATTTTCAATTAAAAGAATAAGAAAATGAAAATGATGATTTGTTAACTTAAATGATTGCATGTCCAACCAAAAACTTTTTTTTTTAAAAAGTAGTTCAACTTTCAACCAAGTAATTGATTTAAAAAAAATGAATCCTTAACCAAAAAATGATTAAGTTTTTAGCGATAAAGATGAATATTCAATAAAATACATAAATTTTCAACCAAGTAGTTGAATTTTCAAATAAAGAAGATAAATTTTCAACCAAATACTTGAATTTTTAACTACAAGAGATTAATTTTACCAAAGGAATAAAATTGAAAAACAATTGTTAAATTTTCAAGTAGATAGTTGAACTTTCAACTAAAAAATATAAACTCACAATTGAAAATGGAATAGTTAAATTTTTGAGATGAAAAATAAATTTTCAAGAATGTAGTATACGAGTGCAGATGCAATTATACTGATCATTAGTGAGTTTATTTAAGAATTTTTTGAAGTTGAAACATCAAATTGTTGAAAATGCTAACTTATTATTTGTTTAACTATTATTGCATATATAAAAAAGATAACAAATACAAGCTAGACAAGTTTTTATATCGAGACCGAGTATTACCTAATTATCAGAATATAATATATAATATTGCTGATAATACTTTTCAACTGAATTGAACGATTTATCATCTAAAAACCATAAATTTTCATTTAAATTATTAGTTAAAACGATTAATTTTCAACAAAATAGTTTAATGAACTGATGATAATTGACGTTGGCCAGGTAATAATTAATTTAGAAGATGTTGAATTTTGTTGGTATACTGGTCCATAGTTGGTTTGCTCCATTGCTGTGTCTGCTTCCATCCGATTTGTACCATGATTAGCTGATGTTAATTATTATTGAACAGGTAAGAATTAATTTAGAAGATGTTGTATTTTATCGGAATACTGATTTATATTTGGTTTGCTTCATTGTTATATCTTCTTCCAACCGTGTTGTATGATTATCTGACGTTAATTAATATTGACCAGGTAAGATTACATTCAGAAGATGTGGAAATTTTTGGTGAACCGCTTTATAGTTGGCTTGCCATATTGTTGTATCTTCTGCCAACCGTGTTGTATGATTACCTGCAGTTAATTGATGTTGACCAAGTAAGATGAAATTTAGATAATGTAAAATTTTGTTGGTATATTGGTCCATGGTTAGTTTGTTCCATTGTTTTATCTTCTACCAACCGTGTTATATGATTAGCTGATGTTAATTAATATTGATCAAGTAAGAATAATTTAGAAGATGTTGAATTTTGTTGATAGACTGGTCCATAGCTCGATTTTCCCATGATTTTCAACATCGATTAGCATCAGCTAATCATACAAGACGGTTGGATGAAGAAATAACAATGACATAAACCAACTATACCGATGGCTTCTTTTAAAGGATTGCAAGTGGACCAGTATACCAAGCAGATTCGAAATCTTCTAAAATAAAATAGTTCAGTGTTTAACAGCAGGAATGCATTTTTAACCAAACTGATGAATTTTCAATCAAACTTTGACGTAAGCACAGTTTTATTGCATGGGTACGCAAACTTTGCGTCATTTCCTTCTACAGTTTCGAAATCTGCCTTACCAAAAGTGATCGTAAACTTCGCCCATATTCAGAGTTTGAAACCAATATTGTCTTTCAGATATTAAATTGAATAATGATAATAATTACTCTTTAGGATATTTAAATGATGGGTTTATCAGTCTCGAAATCTGACGAACGCTTTTCAATTTTTGAAATTTATTAATGATATAATATCAAGATTAAAATATGATATTAATAAGCGCTTCAACCTAATTTCTAAAACATTTTATCAAAAACGGGAAAGGATGACATTTATCTTTTCAATTTTTTAACATATATTCAGGATGTCTACCTGACCGGGATTCCCAAAACAATTACGGCACGGATAGAATACTTGGCAGGAGTAGAAGATCTGACCGTATAACCCGGAGAATGAGGTCTGACAAGAGAAGACCCTTTCAGGAGAACAAGAAGATTCGCAAGGTTCTTTTGAAATTCTTTCAAATTCACCCAGAAAATTTACAAATGATGCTTAAACGAAAAAGATTATATATAAATAATTAAAAAATAAGGTTAAACAACCACCACAGGGTCTCACTAGGAGCAACTGCCATCTAAAAAAAAATGACATTGGCTCACAGTAGGACCGCGGTAAATCACACTCATGGCCACGTCTCACAACCGTGAGATGGGTGGTCCTATATATATTGTGATATCAGTTTTAACAAATCTGGTAATTCCGTTTTTGCCTTGTATATGTCTCTAATAAAATGTCAATATCTGAGAAAAACCAGCTTGACGCCAATAATACGTAAGATTACGAATATAAGATATCTAAAGAGGATTTTTGGGTGCTATATATCATTTGAGTATAAGATATACTATATAATCTGATGAAGGTCTACAATATTCCTTACTCAAATTGTTAATCCAAGTCTTTATCAATACATTAATAAGCATTTTCTCTAATTGGAAAAGATGAGTATTTTTTCTACTCTCGCCCTTTTTTTGGCGGTCATCCTGAATTCTATTGGTGATTATAATAATATAATATATTTATAATGTTATGTACATTTTTTGAGCTATACCTCAACCAAAATTTATGCTATTCAATCTATAATAGATCTCAATTTTTATTTTCTTTTAAACTTTATTCGATTTTCTAAAAAAATGAGTACACATTTAATCTGAAGTTATTCCGGGGATTTCCATAATGCGTGCGCTAAAAAATGGAATGCGAAAAGTGATACGGAATTTGTACCATATGTGTGCGTTTTTATGTGTCCACCGAAAATGGAATTAGTCAATTTTCAGTTTGTTGATTTTGCATACAAACTACAAAATAAACCAAGACATTTTTTCAACGAAATAAATAAATTTTTAACTAAAATGATGAATTTTTAGAGAAAAAAATGTCAACTATATTATTGAGTCTTTTACCATACTAGTTAAATTTTAAAGTAAATAATTAAATTTTTAACCAAAACAGAAAAGCTTTCAACCAGAAACATTAATTCTCAATCCAAAATAGATTGGAAGACTTTTTAACGGAACTTTGAAGTATTTTCGTGCAATTCTGTTACATAAGTTGACTGTCCTTAAGTCTATGTTTCTTAAGGTTTTCTCCAAATTGAATCCTTTATTTATTGTTGCAGACTTAAGTTCACTATTTGAATGCTTACCCAATGGCGACCCTATTCCTGGTGTTCCTCGTGCCAGATCTTCTAAGTCTCCTATAAAGTCTTCTCCTGCCAGGTCTTATTCTCCGGGTTCTGCGGTCAAGTCTCCTCCTCCTTCAGAATCTTCTCTTCGTGTCAGATCCAGGTCTCCTCCTGCCAGTCGTTCTTCTTTTTCCCTACGTGGACTTAACATTGACGCACTGAGACATATTCGGCTTATTCCTCACGCAAATCCGGACCGGCAATTCGAAATCCGAAGATTCACTTTTCCTCGCAATGCACCAATTCATACGAAAGGAAGATATAATACCGTTGAACCAATACCGACCGAAATACAAAATGTATTGTCAACGTCCAATGGTGAAGTCTTTGCAATAGTAGAGCGAAACAAGAACGTTCTTCGTGGAATATATACAATGAGAAATGGCTATCTAGAAAGGGCAAAAATAAACATGATCAGCGGCGAGGTTAAAAAGATGACCAGAGAAGAAAGAGATGAATCTCTTTTAGGCTCGAAGCGCCTAATCTGTACGAATTTTCAAATAAAAAAAGTTGACGACATACCTCCACAACATTAATAAAATATGTTTCGTAATGTAAAACTAAAATATGACATAATTTCAAAATTGCCTTACTTTTCCTTGGATTTTCCGTTTCCCTGATCATTAATTTTCAAATTTCAACATCGAATCTTTTCGAATCGGAACAAAACTATTTGAAATTGAAATTTATTTATTTATTTAAACCCAAAAAGATGACTTTTCAACAAAGTGCTTGAATTATCAACAAAATAAATAAATTGCAACAAAATAGTTGAAAACAATTGATTTTCACGAAAGAAGGCGAATTTCCAACAAAATAGTCAAATTTTCTAACCGTGAAATGAAGCCTCAACTATAATTACGAATTTTCTTCTCAAAAGTTGGAATATTTAACAAATACAATTTTTGAGTCAAGACAGAAAAAAAAGTTCATCCAAATTGTGTAACTTTCAAACTTTACTTTTATAAAATTTCAACTTCTTATTTTTGGACAATTACAATCTGAGGATACAGAAAAGGCATACT
>CAKNWT010315801.1:0-34628 GCA_932066315.1 Andricus coriarius
TGGAGAATTTCATGTACTTCAATTTTTGTGGACGCGGAGTTTGCAAAAAAACCATAAACAAACGATTTATAAATAAAAAACCGTTTTTTGAAAGTTTACGCCACTGCCAAAAGATACGCAGAGGTCAGGGGAGGGGGATAACGAAAACGGTTCCTTATATTGACCCAAAGAACATTTTAAAACCATAATTTCTTTAGTCGGAATTATTGTCAAACAAAACTACGTACCGCCTGGCCTATCGTTAAAACTTCGATATTCAAAATGGCGGATCCAATATGGGGACAAAATTTTTAGAAAATTAATTGTTTTTCATCAAACTAATTTTCTAGTTGATTTTTTGGTCGCTGATTCCAAATCCATCACCAAAACTTTGAAATTAAAAATGGCGGATCCAACATGGCGACAATTTTTTAGAAAATTATTTATTTTTCTTAATATTCATTTCCTAGTTGTTTTTTGGGTCGCTGATTCCAAATCCATCATCAAAACATCGAAATTTAAAATAGCGGATCCAATAAGGCGATAGAAACTTGTATAAATTATTTGTTTTAAATCAAATTCGTTTTCTGGGTCCTTTTTTATGTGAGTCCCCTCGCCTCTTACAATTACACATTTATTAGGAAAGAATAAGAATTTGAACTTAACTAAACTGAACTGAAGGGAACTAAACTAAACGGAACTGAACATTATTAAATCTGGGACTCGGCTTATTGTACAACTTCCAAGAACAAAAAAAATGTTTTTTTGAATAACATATATACATGACACACTGATCTACTTCAAATTAGTTTAAATTATTACGTGTATTGAGACTACGTTTTGCGCGAAAGTAATTTTGAGTAATTTGTTATCTACTTATCTTCAAGTTCATCATCTGAAGATATTTCTTCTTCATCTAGAAGAATTCAGGGAAAGAATTTTTTGAACAATTTATCTATAGCGATATGTTATCACGTAAAAAACACGAAATTGATATTGGCTCCGAAATATGTGCATAACTTCATTAAAAACCAAAAGTAGCAGCCAGTGGCAGCACATTTGAAACTTCAATAATTAAAGAGAAGAATGATTCCTTGAAAACTTAAAAAAGATGTGGTACTTCGTGGTACTTTTAACCCTTTGCGACGCGAATTTTTTTCATTGTTAATACTGTTATTTTTAGCTTTATATAGGTTTTCGGGGTCGCTGATTCTGATTCTGACGTCGAAATTGTAAAATTCAAAATGGCGGATCCAATATGGCGACTTTATTTGGCTAAATCTTATGTTTTTTTTTATATTGGCCTAAAACGCCTAAAGGGGGTTTTTGGGGTCGTTGAACACGATTCTGACGTTAGAATTTTTAGATTCAAAATGGCGGATCCAATATGGCGACTGTTCTTGGCTGCATTTCATGTTTTTTATATTGGCCTTAAACGTTTTACAAGGGGGTTTTTGGGGTCACTGAACACGATGATGAAGTAAGAAGATCAAAATTCAAAATTATAATTCCAATTTGTGTTCGTCACTGTTCTGAAGTCAGTACTGCAAAATTAAAAATGGCGGATCTAATATGGTAACTACATTTGGTGTCATTTCTTTACACGTTCATAGTGCATTGTGCTCCCTCTCTGAATTACCTAGAACTAACAACGTAGACGTGGGGAGCAGCTAGTTCCATTGTGTAGCCGCCATTTTTAATTTTCAAATTCTGTCATCAGAATCGTAATCAGCGACCTCAAAAACCACATAATCTATTTTTATGCTCATTGAGAAGTTATCCCTGTCTCTCAGAATCTTTTATAGACCAACATAATAATAAACTCCATTTTTGCATATTTTGAAAATTTTTTTCGAAAAAACTGTCCTACGAAAAATTCTGCAAAAAATATATTGTTTAGTTCAATGTTTGAGATACTTGCAAACAATTTTTTAGATCTCTAGGACTTTAAGTTCAGACACAGCCGAATTTATTGTAAAAAAAAATGAGATTTTCGAGTTTCAATTGTTTGTAACTAATGAGTAATTAACAAATTCACATAATTTTTGGTGCTAGTTGTACTCTTTACATCCCTAAGAGTTGATTAAGAGAAAAAATTCGTATTTATATGTCAACGCTTACTAGAAATATAATAAAAACTTAGGAGAAGTAGGTGGGACGTATACGTCCCACTGCTTCGCAAAGGGTTTAACTGAAAAATGTCCAGTATGGAAAATTAGAAAAATGTGTATGTAAACTCTTCTTATATTCGTAATGAATCAAATATTACAAGTTATTTAGTAGCAGCAGGTACTTCAAAAACATTTTTAATGAATTGTGAAACCTTTAAACATTGAAATTCATACCAAATTGAAGAAAATAATCATTTTTTTTGCAAACTTTTGATGACGTTGATTGTAAGCCATTCTACGATTTGGATATACTCTAGAGACATTACATGTAAATGAAAACTCGTGATATTTCCTTTCTATCTACGATAACATATGTGTAAAACAATAAAAATTTCCTTTTATACAAATTTTGACCTTGATTTTTGGCCAAATTTGATAAGCTCCTGTCCCACTGTGCGCTCTATCCTTCTACAGTCATATAGTACCCGTATTCTGTCTACAATATGGTGGCTGATGATCAGCAGCTTTAACTTGTTGAGTGTGTGATTACGGATCAGCAGTTCGCGCGCGAACTGTCCGTCACTGGGAGTGAAATTCCTGCCAAATGTTATGTAGTCAATCACACACTGAATGTGGGACGCGTACTGTCTTGATCAGCCTATCTTGGTGCTGAGTTGATGCATTCGTATTTTGGTCTTACGATCAGCCGTTGGTTTTGTTTTACGGTTTGCATCCACCAAAGTTCTCGCTGCATTATACATACTGCAATTGATAGTCCAGAGGTCCGACACTTCGAAAAATCGCCACGAAGCTCGTCATCCTGTTCAGCCAGATCTTTGGGCTTGAGAGAAACCTGGATGTTGATATTTCTTCTCGTCCTGAAGCATCGCTCTTCCTACATTGGATGCCTACCCGCGGTTATTCTCAGTGTTGCCTACTGAATTAGGATGCACTCGCTTCTTTAAATCTTCAGAATCCTAAGAAATCGCGAGAATTCTTCAGAATTCAAAAGACTTGAAGGAA
Source organism: Andricus coriarius (assembly GCA_932066315.1). Taxonomy (NCBI): domain Eukaryota; kingdom Metazoa; phylum Arthropoda; class Insecta; order Hymenoptera; family Cynipidae; genus Andricus; species Andricus coriarius. Next base: position 3,114 of record CAKNWT010315801.1, read on the forward strand.
TTTACAACAATTCAGCGCGATTTCTAAGGATTTTAGAAGAATTCAAAAAAGTTCAAAAGATTTCAATTGAATTCAAACACTTATACAGAATTCTGCAGAATTAAAAAAGAGTGCATCCCGTTGACCAAAGGTGCTGAATTTTTAAATAGTTGAAAAGAATTTCATGTTTTGAGAAGCATTCAGGAAATTAAAAAAAATGAAGTTACTTATATCCTGAATTATTTGAGAGAATTCGAAGTTTTTAAAAATAATTCTTAAGATTACAAATGACTTCACAGAAATCAAGCGAATTCTGCAGATTTTAACAGGCTATAGGGAATTAACAATAATTCAACGTGAATGCTGACGATTTTAGAAGAATTTAACAGATTTTATTGGAATTCAAAGACTTCTACAGAATTCTGCAGAATTAGACAAAAACGTCAGTAGTAGTTCACCGTCGACCACAGTTGATGAGTTTGGAAATATTTGAAAAGAATTCCATGCTTTCAGAAGAATTCAGAGAATTCAAAACATTTGAATAAATTCTGCCTTATTCAGGGACGGCCACTGATTATTTGCAATAATGTACGAATTATCTAGGCTTACTGAGATTATTATTTATGCTACGCTCACCACATGTCGGAGAACCTAGCCTACATTTCCATTTTTGCCATGTACCGACTTTCGGTAAGTCAATATTTTATTCTGAACATGTTTGAATAAAAGAATTGTTTTTTTGCAAAGTAATTTTAAGGTTCGATAAAAGTTGAGCCCATCCGATTTAAACAGACAAACACATTCGTAATCGCATTTTTTTTAATGCTCGAAGCAAGGTTAAGTTTCCGCTGTACCAAGGGTTTCTGCTGAATATGGTTACAATAATTAATAAGCAGTCGCGGACAATTGTCAAGGGATGGTCCCGAATGAATTATCCCCCAAGCGGAGGCGTGAAAACCATGCCGAAAGCTGAACGGCACCTGGGTGACGTGTCTCTAGCGGCGAGTTGTAAAACATTGGCGCCACCTCTGCGACACCCGGTCTGCCCGTTGTCTATTATTATTTTGCATGTAAAAAACTCGTCACATGTCATAACTTTATCGTCTATTTGTCGCATTTTATTCATTTACGGATAAATGTGTTATAAAAATGGGGGGCATTGATGTATAGCTCCGAACAGTCGATCCGGGTACGACTCAACCCGCTCAAACGGAGTAAAAGAAATGTTTTTCTCCGTCCGGAAAATTGGGGTTGAACGTTGGCAACAAGCAATTAAGCGTGAGAAAAAGGATTTTATTGCTAAACCTGGAAATGTACAGGGCTCGGATACATCTCTCAAAAAAGTAACGGAAAAGTAACAATAATCTGGCCAAAAAGTAACCAAAAAGAAAGATTTCCAACCAAAAAAAAAACTAACTTTCCACTAAAATTATGAATCTTCAACAAAAAAATGTATGTTCAAGAAAGTAGTTCATATTTTAACAAAATGGTTGAATTTTTCTGACTAAAAAAGATGAATTGTTAACGAAAAATGTAATAGTGGATATAATATCCAAAAAAGATTTTAGTTTAATATAAAAAACAGTAGATTTAATTCAAAAAAGATGATTTTTTAACAAAATAGGTTATTTTTCAACCAAATTGTTGAGCTTTTAAGCCAAAAAGACCACTTTTTTCAAAACAGGTAAATTTTCAATCCGTAAATATGGATTTTTGACAAAAAAAGTTATTTTTCAACCAAATAGTTGAATTTTCTACGAAAACCAGGGAATCTTCATCCGAAAAAGACAAATTTTCAGCGACATAAGTATATTTGTAACCAAAATGATGAGTTTTCAAATAAAATTATGTATTTTTAAACAAAAGGGTGATTTTGAATCAAGAAGACTAATTTTCTACCAGAAAAGATGGTTTTTCTACGAAAATGATCAATCTTTAACAAAAAAATATATTTTTAACAAAAATTGTTAATTTTAACCGAATTTCAAACAAAGAAGATAAATTATCATCGGAAAATATAATACATAGTTCATTATTTCAACAAAAAATATTTAAATTTTTAATTAAAAACGAAACATTTTAGCTAAATTGTAATTTTTATCAGGATTCATAATAATTCAATTTACAGCCCTTTTTATACATTTTACATACGAACTGAATATTATTTTATTGTTATTCACTAATTTTCCCGGCTCTAAAGTCTCAAATTTACTGGAAATTTTGAATTTTTACAGTTTTCACAAGTTTTTAAATAATACGATTAATGACTTCATTATTTTTTTTATTCCGGGCAAAAACTGCAACCGAAAGTAACCTTTTTGTAAAATGATTAACTGAAAAGTGATCCGTTCCGAGCCCTGGACGAGCCCTGACGTACTTCGTGAAGACTTTTCCGAAGAATCCGACCTCTGGTCTATCAATTGTGGCGTATATAATGCAGCGAGAGCATTGACGAATGCATCAACTGACCACAAAGATAGGCTGGGCGAGACTCTGAACATCTGGCAGGACTTTCACTGCCAAGGTTCCACAGTTCGCGCGCGAACTGCGCATCCGTCATCACACAATCAACAAGTAAAAGCTACTGACCATCAGGCAGCATATTGTTGACAGAATACAAGTACTATCTAACGCTAGGAGAAGTCTAGAGCGGAGAGAAGTGGGTCAGAGAAAGTCAACAGTTTTGTCTAACCCATCTCGACTCTTCCAAGACACTACAGTTACTGTTGTCCACCCGTCCACACCAGAGGAGGTCGAGCCTTTTTTCAGAGAAGTCTAAGAAGTCCAGCATCCACTGAAAAATAACTCAAAGAATATAAATAGCTTCAAGGAGCTTTGCAGTGGCCTCACAATACCTGAGGGGGAATGCCCACCTATCACTACCGAGGAGTTGACAAAAGTATTAACAGGCATGAAGAACTATTCCGCTCCGGAACCAGATGGTATCAAGACCTTCTGGTGTAAGAAGTTTCCTTTAACCCACCAGCATCTGGCCCGCATTTTAACCTCATATCTAAAGTCTGAAGAGCCTATTCCGGAATGGTTGGTGAAAGGGCGCACAGTGCTCCTGTCGAAGAGGGGAAACTTAGCTGGCACTTAGAATTACAGGCCAATGACTTGTCTGAACACACTGTATGAGATCTTTACAGCTGTCCTGAATGATAGGATTGTTCGGACAATTAGACCTGTGTGGCGAGAGATGTGCGAACAACGCGGCTTAAAGAAAGACGTAGCACGATTGTCGGGAGAACATAGAGAGGTGCGTAGAGAGATTAATGCCGCTTTGTAAAACCAGATTTACTATCCTATCTGGATAACATCGTGTGATCACTAACAGCGTCACCTTTCAGAAAGGTATGTTTCAAGACACCATGAGCCCTCTCCTCTTTTGCCTCACATCATTGCCACTATCTCTCGCACTTCGCCAATCTGAAGGGTACCTTTGCGGAAAAGCTGGAAATCGAAAGCATAAGGTCGCTCATGTATTTTAAATGAGTGGTCTTAAGATCTACGCTAAAAATAAAGAGAAACTACATCTAGTAACTCTAGGCATTGTCAAAGAGTACACTCAAGAAATTGAAATTGAGTTCGGGTTAGAGAAATGCTCCAAGGTTTATTTGAAAAGAGGAAAACTTAATGATATCCCCGAAGACCCTGAGCTCGACGACAGAAGCGCTATACGGCACCTTGGCGCCGGAGAGACCTATACATACCTGGGCGTGCCACAGAGCCGCATTCAAGACGTGAAATCTATGAAGGATACCCTCCGACGCAGATACAAACGTCTCATCTGTCGGATATGGTCTTCCGAACTGTCGGCGAGGAACAATGTATCTGCGACGAACCGTATTATTCTGGGTACAGCAGATATAGTCGTAAATGGACAAGACCCTCTTCTTAAAATGGTCAGAAAAACAGAGAAGTGGGCAAAGGGGTGTTTCTGTACTTCCGAGAACAGCTCCTCGACAAGAGGATGTACGACATCTTTCACAGAAATGTGGAGGATCAGTCGATGTCGTATGAGCTAACGTTTGCTTTCCTCAAATCACCCGGATTGATGTCCGGTACGGAGGGTTTCATTTTGGCATGTCAAGATGGTATCATTTTCACTCTAGCATACCGTCGCCACATTTCAAGCCAAAACATTCCCGATGATAGCTGCAGAACGTGTCATGCACACCCTGAGCATCTAGGACACATACTATCTAGTTGGCCAACTTATGCGGGAACGACCTACATCCAAAGGCACAATCCGGCACTAAGAGTCCTTTATTACCATCTCTGTCGATCTTACGGCATTAGCCCAAATACCGCTCCGCTAAACGCTCCTAGAGAAATAGAGTCAATTGTCGAAAATGAGAAGTGCCGCATATACTGAAATTTTATATTCTCGACAATTGTTTCTGTCGCACACTCGAGGCCTGACATAGTTCTCCTTGACTTCGATAAACGAACCAGGTTCTTTATCGATGTTTCGACACCAGCTGACAAAAACGTCATAGCCAAGGAGGAGGAAAAGAAAGAAAGGTGTAGGGACCTTGTAAGGGAGCTGCGACGGTTATACCCGGAATATTCTGTTAAGCTAATCGTCTTGATCATCGGCGCTCTGGGAGAAGCCAAGGTTTCACTGGTTAATAGCCTGAAAAGCATCCCTGCGTATCAACAAAATACTGAGACACTTGCGCGGAAAATGCAGAAGGCGGTCGTCCTTGGGTCTCTCCGTGTCCTCAGGGTGCACGAGACTTTTGTCGGATCATCTTATTGAATTCGTCGCAGACTGTTACCAGCTATCTCACGGACGTGTGACGTGGTTACAGCTGAAATTTTACTGCGATTTCGCTGGGAGCGGGTGCAATTTTTCAGATTAGCACCCGCCCCCCGGCGAAATCCTGCGGTTGTCCTTATGACAAACTTATAATATATATTGAACATATGAATTTATATAATATATGTATATTGAATGAAAAACTTTTAAAGAAAGAAAATGTAATTTTTTATAGATTATTGGGGATGAAAAGGGGAAAAATGTTTATTTTAAGGAGACTATTTTTTATATTTGTATAGTACATTTTTTTATATAATTTGCGACTCTAATTTTCATTTTACTTTGATAAAATTCAGAAAAGACACTTAAAAATTACTTTTTAGTGTCTTAAGGGGTGAGTTTCGACAAAGTTGGGAATAAATTAAATTTAAACATACTTTTTAGGCTTCGTTCTGCTCACATGGTAGTTTCACATCATCGCTGTAAAGTTTTTACGATTCTCTTTAAAATTCAAGAACTTACTGAATTTTTAACACTTTGGGGTACTTTAAAGGTCGCGCCCTACCTCTAAACATTTTTTTTAAATCTCAAAAAATTAGGTAAATTGTTTTTTACCAAAAAACACAAAATGAGGGGGTGAGACTTTAAAAAATCAGAAAAATAATTTTTTTGGGCCACCCTAATATATATTGTAATCCTCGAGTTACAAGGAGTCCCTGAATATAGGCAAACGAAACATCCCCTGTGAGATTCTTAAAAAAAGAAGCATCTCACAGGAGAATTTCTAGAGCGCAAACTCCAGAACTCCCACTCGAACGATGTTACGTAAGCGTGGGAGGGCTTTGGATATAAAAAGGGCTCCCGAGGCCCAAAAAATCACTTTATGATCTTTCAGCTGAACTGCTAAAATCTCTAGGTGGAAACCAGCAGAAAGATTTGAAGATTTATCTTCACTTCTTGCTGCACTTTTTCTACCACGCGCGGATCACCGCAAAGTATTTGGTTTCAAAGCTGAATATTTTGAAGTGATTCTATGAACAGCGAGGTCCACTTTAAGAGAGACGAAGAAATACGATTTCTGAAGGCTCTCTGAAAGTGACTTACCTGGAGCGAGCGATCTTGGCAATTTAGCCCCAAAGCGATAAACCTTTTGAGTTTCTCCGAGCGTTCTCAGTGCAATTTTGTGAGCAGCCCACCTAAGATTTATATCTTAGGCAGTGTACGATTCTTGTGTCATCCTCTTTAAGGAATTTGACGTCCATAGAACCATATGCAATTCAATTAAAATCACTTTTTCTGACATAACTACAGAATTCCAGTTACTTTCTCGAGCAATAACTTGGTATGATCCCGAGGGACCTGATCTATAGAACTGATTTTAATTCTGTCTTATATCCAAGATATTTCTAAAGCATCAATAGATTACATTTGCGTTTTGGAGTAATAACATGGTAAGATACCGTGGGACCTAGTCAATACAATTAAATGTAATACCAAAAGCAATTTTCAATTCTCATTTCAAACGATTTGCAAGCAAAACGAGTAGTTTTGCTGCTCAAATGTGGTTGCCAAAATTATTGATTGGGAATAATCGATTTTGTGAGAAATATCTTTCTTCCAAATAGTACTTGCCATACTAAAGTTTTAAGAATTGAATTCAAAGTCGTGTACCTGATCGACAGGCAATATAAAATTTGACAAAATATGTTGAGAGTCAATCTCTTAATTGAGGGATAATTCAATTGTGTTGCATAAAGACCCATATTCGGAATAATTACACGAGATTTATTGTTTGAGGCTCCGGCCTGAAAGAATACACCTGAATGTATAAATTCCTGAAAATAATCCAAGAATCTTACGATAAAATTTGGACAAACACCACAAAATGCTCCTAGTGCAATTCCTGAAAACAAAATAAAAATGTGTTTCTTTGGACAAAAATAAAAAAGAGGAAACAAAAATGAGAAGGCAACCAACCAAATCCCCTTCCTTCTCCTTTTTATTTCTTTCGTCTTTTTTATTTTTATCACGTTAAAATCACAATAAATAAGCATGGATAATATTCACCAACGTTTCAGTGCTCACATAGCACCCTTATCAAGGTAAGAAAACTTAGACCAGGTGGAACCAGCAACGAAAACATGATGCTACCTCCTGGAAACCCGAGAACCAAGTGTGGGTGTATACCTGAGAACTAAGTACGGGTCTAAAGGAAAATCCGTTATGAACAAGATTGAACAGGAAATAAGAGAAAGTCAAGACTCATAAAAATCTATTGCTAAATGTAATTAATCATACTAGAATAACTCTTGTTTAATTTATCCAAATCTGTTTTTAAATTAATAGACATCTTATTTTGTTTTTTAATATAAAGCATTTCCATGAATTCTCTCTTTCTCTCATTATTTTCACTATCCAAATTTCAAAATTATCCCAGTGAAACTCATGGTCAATATCAACAAACCCTCTCGTATGTGTTCCTCCACCCTAGTATGAAGAAGTCTGCCAGTCTGTCCCACATAAGTCATCTTACAGATCTTGCAAGTGATCTTGTAAACAACACCACTTTTTCAAATTTGTCTAAAGGATCTTTACAAAAAGTTATTATTGAATCCATTTTAAATGGTATACGGAAATTGATATGAATATTAAATTTTTCTAACATAAATTCAATAGTTTTTGAAATTTGACCAAAAAAAGGAAGAACAAAAGTATTAAAAGAACTATACTCTCTCAATTCCTTCTGATCATCTGTAGATAAAATGTTATTCTGTTTGTTTTTTATTTGTTGAATTCTAATTGTGATATGTTTTTCAATTAACTTTCGTGGGTAATGATTAAGAAAAAGGATATTCCTAACAATATTCAAATTTTCTTTGTGAAATGAAATGTGGGACAAACCTAGAGCTCTATCAAACAAGTTTTTGATTATTGCGATTTTGTTTTGAAAAGGATGAGCAGAAAAGAAGTTTTCAATCCTACCTGAATATATATTTTTCCTATACCAATTGGTAATAATATTACCATCCTGACCTTTGATTACTTCTATGTCCAAAAAACTGATTTTATTATTTTTTTCTATTTCATGGGTAAATTTAAGTTTTGGATGAAAACTATTAAAAGCATTAATAACTGCCTGCAACTTTTCTATAGGAACACATAATAAGGTGTCATCAACATAACGGAAGTAAAAGGGCAAAACAAAATCTAGCTTCTTGAAAGCAAAGACCTCCAAATCTTCCATAACAATTTCTGCTAAAATCGGAGAAATGACTGAACCTATGGGAGCGCCAAACTTTTGCCTATAAAAAGATCCATTGAATTTAAAATAAGTTGAGTTCATAATAAAAGCTATGCCTTTAATAAATTCTTTTTGACTTAATCGAGTACGTGTTTTTATATTGCCCCATCTATTTAAAATTGCCTGTTCAACCAATTCAAAGGGTATACTTGGAAACATTGCAACAACATCCAAAGAAATTATTACATGGTCATCAGGAACAGTTTTTTTAATAATAATTTTTTGGAATTCCCAGCTATTTTTAATATTGAATTTTGAAGTTGTAATAGAGTCTTTGAGTATCAAATTAAAGTTTTGTTCTAAAAATTTGGTGGGGGTGTTTATAGTTGAAATAACTATTCTAAAAGGATAGCCCTCTTTATGAATCTTTCTCAAACCATAACATCTTGCAAGAACTGTGTCTTCGGTATTTATATCAGTCCATCTTATATATTTTCCTAAAAGTCCTTTCTTTCTCCAATTGTCTAGAATCCTGAAAGTGTCTCTTCTTAATTGTTTCAACGGATTTTCACTCAATAAATCAAAGTTATCACGATTGGAAAGCAAATCCTCCATATCCCCAATATAATCTGATTTCTTCATACAAACTGTAATATTGCCCTTATCAGCATTCATACAAATTATATCAGGGTTGTTTTTAAGGAAACCTTTCGTTACCATGAAACCTTCAGAAATTTTACGATCAATGCTACTAGTGTGCAAACATTTCTTATCAACAAAGCTCTTTGACAAGTACAAAACCTTGTTCCGGAAATCCTGTTAATCTAATATTGGAATTTTGTGTATACTTGATTCAACATCTTTGACTATTTTCATAATTTGTTTCGATTTACTTTTTATCACATGGTTACTAAAACCTTTACCTAATCTGAGAATATCTGTAACTGAATCAGGAATTTGAATATCTGCCAAATTTACAAACCAAGGATCCCTATCTTCTTCTTCAAAAATCTTGTGTAAATTTAAATTTTGCTCCTGAACATTAGTTTATTGATCAATCAAAATAGAAAGTTTGTTTTCATGTTGTTTATCATTGTTTAAAGATCTTTGATTAAGGAAAATCATATGCTTCAAAAGATCAATGATTTTATCCTGTGGTAAACACACTTCTAATTCACTTCTAATCCTGGAAATTTTTACTTTTAAAAAATTAACATGATTTGAAACATCCTTGATCAGTAAATTCAATATTGAGAGTGAAATTCTTTAAATTATGTTCAAATTGTCTATTTCAAAAATTACTATGAAAAGCAAAGCACCATATGCAACTTTGATCTGATTAAAAAACATAATGTTTAACAAAAAATAAAAAAATAAAATGAAATTTTACAAATGACCTCCAATCCAAGTCAGCTAAATTAAAATTTAAGAATCTTGAATTAGATTAAAATCAAATTCAAAATCCCATTTAACGTCCAACATTCAAGTCAATGTATAAATTCCTGAAAATAATCCAAGAATCTTACGATAAAATTTGGACAAACACCACAAAATGCTCCTATTGCAATTCCTGAAAACAAAATAAAAATTTGTTTCTTTGGACAAAAATAAAAAAGCGGAAAGAAAAATGAGAAGGCAACCAACCAAATGCAACTCGAAGTCTACATCAAAATGAGGAGTGAAGCGACAAGAAGCAAAGAAATTATCGAAAAAGAAAAATTCCTTATCGATGCAATTTTGACATTCCAAGTCGGATTCATAACTCGATTTGAGTTCATTCGTCAAGTTTCACGCAAGGTTTTACCAGTTAGTTCATAAGATGAATATTCTACCGACTTTTAGTTAAAAGTTTAGTTCAATTTAAAGTTAAATAAATAGCTCAAATCTATTAAAGGGAAATTTGTAGCTTATTTCAGTACTTATTTCACTTTATTGAGGTAATATTCGGTTAAATGATATTTCATTATTATGCATGGACTCATTTGACAAACGCTCTCCTCTAGCCGCTCAATTAATTAAATTCGTTTATTTATATTCTAGTATTATATAATTCACAATATATATTTCCCAACCATTTTTAAACACGCCAGCATGGAAAAAATTTATTTCGTAGAGTTTGCTGCCAGTTCTAAGTCTGGGTAAAGTGTGAAGCAAAAATTATGGGAGATGTGAGTCGACCGTTCGACGGCTAATGTTGAGCTTCGGAAAAGGTAGTAGCATGGAGGGGGAAGGCACCACCCGCTGTGTTCCCCTGACGTTCCGCAAATCGACCCCAGCCAAAACGTCGACATTTGAGGGAACCCGCGAAAGTCATTTTTCACATAAAACCAATACCTTCTCATTGGTGAGAATGTAAAAATAAATATATGTATAGCAGCATAAAACTAGGTTACGATGCTTAAAAAATTTTTAAAAATCCTATTATTACATTTTTTTAATAATTGAAAAATATGTTATATCTATTTAAAGCAAGATACTTAAGGAAAAGGAATTTAGAAACAACCTTTTAAAAAATCACATAAATATTTTCCATCCGACCACCGTACCGTGAGGCTCTCATTTTCAACCTAAAAATTCTGGCACTCGAATTTTGTTTACAGAATTATTTTTCCTTCTGATTTCAAAGTATTTTATATTCAAAAGGAAAATAAAGTATCCATCACTTTTTAAAATAAGTAATATTCAAATTTAAGAACAATTTTTTTACCTATTTTAGATTATTGTTTACGAATTGTTATTCTAAGTTGAAAATTGAGTAAACAAAATATTAAAAAAGAATTAGATCAATTGAACACTGTGCGTTTTATGGAACTTTTTGTATACGCACCGCCCAATTTCCTCTAAGAAACAACATATCTATGGATATTTTCCAAAGATACTGGCAAAATGTTTTAAATAGAAGTTTGCAACTTAATTCGTTTTGACTATAATTATCAATGCACCACATTTTGGGATCGTTAAAAAAAACATATTACATAGCTTACATTGAAATGTTACAAATGTGAATAAAGCGCTAATTAAATGGGAATAATGCTGACACAGGATTTCAAACTATAATTTATCATTCATTTACCAGTGTATTTGTTTTGTTGATTTGGGTATTCAACATATTTCTGTCTGAATTACAGAAATTTTCTGTTTGTATATGGATATAATATTTACTACTCATATTTTCAACCCCATTTTTTCTTTGATTTAAATACATTTTAATATTATTTAAATGCTCATGATTTTAAATTCAAGTGCACAAGGTGAAAATTATAATTTTTATCGACTGACGGATAAACATATGCTCTGCATTTAAATAGGCATAGTTTTGTACTCCTGAAATATTGCGAAGTCGTTTACTAATTGCTTCTGTAATTATTTCTCACAATCTTTAGTAGAAAACTGCTAATTTATTTAGTGAGCCTTAGGGCCGATGCCACCAACCGTGTTTAAATTGTAATCCTTGATTAACTTTATTTAATCAATACATTTCCTTCCACCATCTTTTAATCCATGATTAAAGTAGCCCACTCGCTTTTTAAAATAATTGGCCATTTTTGTCCGGGTAGCGACTTGATGAGCGATTAACGGGGCTCTACATAATCTTAACGTTTAGTTAAAGTGCAGTGCGATAATATATAGTGTGAAATATGACTCAAAATGAAATTTTTTCTCAAAATATTATTTTTCTTTTCGCTTTAGAAAAGACCACTTAACTTAATTACTTTCACTAATGTTGTTTTGGAGACGCTTCGGCAAAACAAGTAATGATGGGTTTGGAAAATTTATTTTGGTAGAGTTGTAGAGCTTAAAAAGAGCCCTTGATTCGGATGTACTCACTTTTATGATTAGTGCACTTTTATTCTTCAGAGTAGTTTTTCTGACAGGGGTTGCTTTTGAAATATTACGCCGGGGGTCATGCAAGAGCCCTAAATCAGCCCTCAATTTCTGCGAAATAAAGAGGATGTAACAAGTATTTCTACCGCGGTACTGCTGGCTTCACGTAGGTCCGGGAAGCTGGAATAACAACATTGCCATCTCGGTATGGGCACCATGCCATCATTTAGTGTTTATTTAGTGATAACTTAAGCTACAGAACAAAAATTTCGTGGCCGGTGATTTTGGTCAAAAACATGTAGAAATACTTCATTCAGTTCCTTTGGACAGGAATTTACTGCTAATTAAGTGCTCTGGATTTATGCTAAGCTCAAAATCCGAGCATATTTTTTTAACCAAAAACAAGTAGTAATGCTGGCTTCAGCTAACTCAGTATGTGATACTTTAAAACTATTAGTGATATCAAATTTTCGTCATTAGTATGTTGAAAACTTGAAGCACGTAGTAATTTTCTTGAAATATTAATAAACTTCAAAATTATTTCCATAGAAGTCCTATAGATATCACTCAGTCCTTTGAAAACATAGAATCGCATATAATCATCATTTATTTGAACGATGTCAAGATTCTTTATCATGAAATAAATCCAAAAAAAAGGTCAAACGACTTAAAAGGAAGGTACCCCAGGTGTCCCTCACCGATTTTAATGATCTTGATATATGTTGTAGTCCACTAAAAAGGAAACGACACGTGTTTTTTCTTATGGGACAATGAAAAGTTTAACGGGGTGAAATAGTCTCCCAAATATGGTAGTGTCAAGGGGTGGTTTGATTGGTGCGGATTTAAGAAAAATTTTTTTATGAAATTAATTCAAAAAGTTTCGTCACAATAAGAGATGAAACAACGCTATTTGCACGACTTAATAAAAAATTTTTAAGGGGTAAACCACCCCCTACATACGATTAAAATAATGAAAGGAAAAATTCAAGGGAAAAATCTGAAAAAAATATGTTACCCAACAGAAAAAGAGTAAGTTGACGTGCTTTTACATGTTTTTCAAAAATCATATTGTAGGGGGTAACTACCCCTATACACACTGAAACGGTTCAGTATAATTTTATTAATCATAATTATTAAATTTATTTAAGAGCGGGTGAGAAATAAAAAATATACGCCACTGAGTGACTTGCGAATTCCTTAGCGAAAGGGTTATATAGATCGCATGTACCGCTACGAGAAACAGGTGTGATTGCGTGCGCAATCACTCGAAAAGTGGAGATATGTGAGGTCCGCGGCTAAAGGACCGCTATCATTACCGAAGAACAACGGGATCAGTGTTGCCAGATCAGGAGTTTTACTCCTGAATTCAGGAGTGTTTTGGGCCGTCAGGAGTACTTTCAGGAGTAAAAATTATTCAGGAGTTTTTTCAGGAGGAAATTTTGAGCTTCAGGAATTTTCTGGAATATTTGGAAAAAAAATTTTAAGCCGTAAAGATTTGAAAAAGTTGAAACAGTATAAGATAGACCAATCAAGGAAAGAGAAAAAGTTACTAGTATCACATATTACCATATTTAATTTGCTTCAAAACTTATTTCTCTAACTGAAAATTTACTTTTTTTAGTTGAAAATTCCTATTTTGTTGAAAATTTTACTATTAGGTTGAAAATTATGTTATAAATTAAAATATTTGCTTGAAAATTCATGTATTTTGTTTAAAAAAATGATTCTAGCTCACTGAAGTGAAATGTTGTAATTAAAAATGACCGATTTATTATAGTTATTACAGTTATTATACTTATTATAATCTACTGATAAGACGCAAACTTTTGAAAATAATTAAATGTTATATGTAAGTCATTGGCATCCAATGAGATATTTTATTACTGACAAATTATATTTAGGATTTACTTGCTGATCCCAACATTATCGCAGATTATGGCGTGATACTTAGTCCTTAATTTAGTATTTTTGTGTAATATGTACGTTAGGATTAGCAGGAAATGTGATAAAATACATAGCGCGCAGCTTTCATATTTCGCGCCACAATCTCCTGTATTCTACGTATAACAATAATAAAATTTAAAATCGTGATACCCAATACACTTCTATTATTAATTTATCAATCTTAGCTTTAATTTTTTTTTAATGCATACACACACATATATGTGTGTGTATGTGTGTGTGTGTGTGTGTGTGTGTGTGTGTGTGTGTGTGTGACGTGCGCCGAAGAAAGGGGGCTTACTCTGAAATGCGAGATTGTTCAGGGCGAGCGATCGAAGTCGACCGGATAGACGCGACTTTTAGAAGAGAGGGAAGACTCACGAAATCTTCCCTCTCCACTTACTGTACATTCTCATCCATTAGCGGCGCGGCTCACGGACGGGATATAGATGAGATGCGTAGATTGCAGTGGTGAGTGGTGGGAGGTGTTTCACGGGATCTCGAGCGAAAGCCCGATTTCGCGGGTGTCTAACAACTCAATCATTTGCAATAATAACGCTCGGAAATTGTTGTCGATGGTTTCATTAAAAAGAGCGTCTCAAAAACTACCGAAAGGTGTAAAAACCTCGATTTCGATTTCTTTTAGAGTAAGCCCCCTTTCTTCGGCTACTCCTAAATTCAACTTACTATACATCTATACATATATATATATATACAGGGTGGACACGGTAGGGCTTACATACATGGCGAATTGAAATGCTACCAGAATTTTTCCAAAGCAGGGAAGAAGCCATTCCACAGGGGCATTTTTAAATTTCGCGGTTTTAAAGTTGCATTCGGATCGGCCTATCGGTCAACTCCGTGCATCTTCGGATCAAGTTTATCATTTTAACTTCAAATGGACACAAGTGTTGAAAATATAGGTTATGTTAAGTAATAATTACAAATAATAAAAGTGTTTAATTAATAACGAAGTAAGACATGTGGAATGGGAAGGAAATGTAATTTTTTTTCGGTGCTGACAACTTTATGGAATGGATGCAGAGTGACAAATACTATGAAATTATGATATTCTGCTTCCAGTGGGCGAAGAGTTAATTGTTTCTAACTCTTATTTGCGGCATAAAAAGATATGTCATAAAAAGATAGGACATGTTTTGAACAAAGCCAATACAATATCACGTGAAAAATCTTTAAATTTATATTAATTACTTTTAGTTACCTTTTTCTGCCGCAAATAAGAGTTAGAAACAATTAACTCTTCGCCCACTGGAAGCCGAATATCATAATTTCATAGTATTTGTCACTCTGCAGCTATTCCATGAAGTTTTCAGCACCGAAAAAAATTACATTTCCTTCCCATCCCACATGTCTTACTTTGTTATTAATTAAACACTTTTATTATTTGTAATTATTATTCAACATAACCTATATTTTCAACACTTGTATCCATTTGAAGTTAAAATGATAAACTTGATCCGAAGATGCACGGACTTGACCGATAGGCCGATCCGAATGCAACTTTAAAACCGCGAAATTTAAAAATGCCCCTGTGGAATGGCTTCTCCCCTGCTTTGGAAAAATTCGGGTAGCATTTGAATTCACCATGTATGTAATCCCTACCGTGTCCACCCTGTATGTATGTATGTATGTACAAAAACTGTTCACGAGTAAATTCAGGAGTGTTTTTATTGCGTCAGGAGTTTTCAGGGGGACATTCTAGTAATTTCAGGAGGAACTAGAGAAACCCATCTGGCAACACTGAACGGGATCGACAGTCTGCGCTGAATGGTTCTGGGGAGCACTGCGTTCAGCGTTTGACTCTTTTCGATTGCATGCACTTCGAGGAATTTTGTTCGCCAATTCAGAGGGTCGCGATCTAGGAAGCAGGTAAAAGATAAGCGGGGAAAACTGGACTCTCCAAGAAATTTCTTTTTTTAATTCCCATTGTGGGAATTTTCATTATTCATTTTTCTTACTTTTAGTCCTGATTTTTTTGACAATATTGAGTTTGTGTGAGAAATTTTGTTTGTTCATCCGTGATGTGTCGGTCGATTTTATGCAGCTATATTCAGATTTTCAACCCGTTTTCATACGGGACCTCATCTAAATGAGATTGAGAAACGCTGTGCATAATAAGATCACGAATTAAGGATCAATAACTTTGATAGGAAAATCCATGGAACCTTAGGAATTAGTAAAATTCCCAACATAGACCCATGAATTGTCCAGACTCAAAGAATAGAGATCACTAGAAGGTAGATCACTTCCTTCTCAAAATTAGATGGGCGCTGATTGAAAGGCCCAAGATAAAATTTAATCCATTTATTTTAAAAACAAGAGCAGGAAAAAAAGACAAAACGTTGTATGGCAAACACGGCACTATGGTTTGCACACAATGGCGTCTTGTTTGTAGAGTCGTTTAAATTTGAGTCTCAGTCTTTCCTAAAGGGAGGGAAAAATTTTAGGAGTCCGCTCAAAATCACGCACGTAAAACGTGGACTATAGTCAATAAAATTTACACGCAAAATCTTAACCCTCCGATTACACACAGGGGATTTTAAGGCACAAACGATTTTTCAAACTGGAATGTCTCGTCTTTGGGAAAATATGGAAGTTCGGTTCTCCCCTCTAAAAAATCTACGTAGTAATAGGGTCAGGTCCTGTGAGTGGCGCTGCAGTTCGTCAATTAACCTTTGAGCGTTGCGCGGTGAAAGTGCGTACAGTGACATAAAAGACCCTGTGTGTAAGCCGCGTTAGTGTTTTCACAAGATAGTGAATATTAAATGTTTTGCTTTATTTGGTATTTTCCGGTATTTATATGAGCAACATAAACTTTCGTGTAATTCTGGACAGTTTTTCAGTGGAAAAAAGAGTGTAGAGATGCACATCGAGAATCTGCTACAAACGATCCTTTATATGATGGAGTAATAGTAAGGAGACCAAACGACGATACACGTGCGAATAAAAAATGAAACTCGAATTTTCGGACATAGCTTGGGGGAGGAGGTACGCTGAATTGTGAATGAGTTCGCCTCCTTTTTAGTGGAATATCCGGAAGAGGTTTTTGATTGGTGGCTTCTGGGCAGTAAATTTGAATCATGACTAACCCACCCATCAAAAAGCTCTAGTTGATATTCCATTAAAAACGAGGCGAACCCCTGTACATTTTAACGTACGTCCTCCCCTAAACTATGTCCGAAAAAACTGCGACAAATTTGGACACACAGATTCGCCTCCTTACTATTACTCCATGCTGTATATAAAGCTGACAAAAAGACATTTTACTGTTGTGCCTCCTGCGGTAAGGCATTTTGCGAAGAACACCGTATACATTTCTGTAAAGATTGTGCAAACTGAATGTTTTTGAGTAAATCTTACTATTTTTGTACAATGAATATGAATTAACATTCAATATCCTGCTTTTTCTATGGAATGACCTGCATGAATCACTGTAAAATGTTCTCATTTTTCAGGTCTTCAAATAATTCCACTTTTTGAAGCCGCCGCCAATGGGCCTATATTTTTTTCGGATGTCATAGTCTAAGCTTTGAAACATTGCAACGCTTTTTTTTAATTTATTTTTTGCAAAATTATGAATTTTTTAACAAGTATCGATTTTTTTCTATATTTTTCCCAAATTTCAATTTTTAATTTAAAAAGTTTTTAACGATTGACACTAACAATAATTGGATCGTGTAGTAGACACTTCGAAAAATAACCCTGAATTTTATTCGATTTTTTGAAAGACAGAAACGGTTCAAAAACTGAATAGGACTTAAAAGACCCTGTGTGTAAACGGAAGGTGGGAAAAAGAAGTGTGTGAACGGGGGTTAATGTCAGGAAGAAAATGGCCTAAACAAGCGTGACCACTCCATAGAAATCACGATAATCTGCGCAATTCTGACTTCGCTCCTGTGATCCTGCATTTCCCTGGTGATCTTAACATTTTTGAAGTACAATCACAATCATGAAAACGTTTCCAATGAGAGCAATTTTTGACCCCGAATATCAGGACAACTACATTTGCAAAAAATTTTTGGTAGAGAATTACTTTAAATTTTGGGGACTGAAGATAGAGAAAAGTGAAGTTTTTTTATATTGTCATTAATAACAGATTGATTCGTTTCAGGTTTATTGTCCTCCCAATATTGGTACCGACGTGTATACTCGGGACTAATTTCTTGAACAGGACACATTAAATGGTCGAATAATCCGTTTTCTCTTGTATAAACTTCAGGAGAGGAAACGTTCGATACAATTTAATTTAAAACTGGAATCATAATAATTAAAACAGAGTTGTACTTAAGAATTCTGGTGGTAGAAAATCTAATTTAAATGCTCAGTAAAACAATAACGTTACAACACATTATCATAAATATGTATATAAGCAACCTGCGATTTTGATGAAACCTTGAATGGGGGGGGAAAAAAAAAAAAAAAAAAAAATTTGATAACAGAATTTCAACATTCAAAATAGCGGATCCAATATCGCTGATCGAAAGTTTTTAATTTTATTGGAATTTTATAAAAGTTAGTATACTATAGTTTTCTGGGCCGCTGAATCCTAATCTGAGATAAAAAATTCAAAATGACAGATAAAAAATCTTTAAAGTGAGCCATCCTAAAATTTGCTCTTATTTAATCGTTCGAAAAAACTATGGAAGCAGGAGGGGGGGGGGGGCAATTTCGCAACTGCCTAGGCCGGCAAATTGTCTTAATCCACCACTGATTCCACGTTTGAAAAATATATTTCTTTCAACCAAGTTTTAAAGTGATCTAAAAGCAATGAAATATTAATGTAAATTAAGGAATCATTTTATGAATTAGAATGCTTAAATTAAAATAGTTGATTATAATTTTATACCTGACGTGAGTTTCCCATATTTGGATGCTTCTATATGAACATTTTCGGACCTGAACAGTTTGGCTTCTACTACTGGTCCGGACTTTCCGCTTTGTTCTTTCAAGACTAGAAACAGAGGAGAAAAATAGTTTTCCTTCGCCTGATATCAGCGGTTATATTGTATAACTATAAGATTTTGATGAAACTAACTGAATAAGGCATTGCCTTATGAATCACGATCTAACTTTACATTTACAATTTACATTTGTTCAAATACTCTTGGTACAAAAGTGGGTATATTGCTGACAAACCAGAACCATTCGAAAGTCCTGTTGATTTCAGTTTCTGAGAGTCTTGTAAAACACATTCTGAAATTCAAGGCTGCACAAATGTTGCTTTTATTCGATGCTCATGGTGTAAAAAATCGTAATGATTAAAATACTTTTTCGATGATTATCATTAGTGTTCCAAGTTTGAACCGTGTCAAAAATTGTGCACTATAGTTCTCACTAATGATACATGTCTTTAAAACTACAAACAAATCTACATAGATAAAAAATTATTGCATCAACCAATTTGCAGTACACCAGAACCGCGCTTTCGTCCCGAAAAGTCCACACCGCGCGAGTAGTCAGTCGAGTATATCGCGAAATATTATACATTTCACTTGGAAACGGTTCAGGCGGCCCTGACGGTTTACGTTTCTATTGCTTCGATTTAGTAACAAGGCTATTTGCAGGCAACCCGCGACACTATTACAAAATTGTTAAATTCTGTTTTTAAATTTGGATTCAGCGACCCCAAAAACCCCTCCATACAAGGCTTCATCAAAATCGCAGGTTGCGTATATGCATATTTATGATAATATGTGACCGTCCGCGAAGGAAGGGACCTAATGCGTCAAAGCTGAATTTTACAGGACGGGCGATCGCAGTAGAGTCCACAAGCCAGCATTTGAGTAGTGGGGATGCTTCTACGAAAGCACCCCCTCCACTTATCAATACACTTTTAGGCACGAGCCAGTGTAGCTCACGGACACGTCGCGTACAGCTATGTGGTAAGTGGTGGGGCTGGCTTTCGTAGGCATCTCGTTCGGTCTCACAGTGGGCCATTATCGCACTTTTTTGGCCAAAAGTCAAGG
This sequence comes from Andricus coriarius, assembly GCA_932066315.1. Classification (NCBI taxonomy): domain Eukaryota; kingdom Metazoa; phylum Arthropoda; class Insecta; order Hymenoptera; family Cynipidae; genus Andricus; species Andricus coriarius. The sequence goes on from CAKNWT010315801.1 coordinate 22,852, forward strand.
TTTGAACTTGAGTCAATTGAATATATTTTCGACTTTGAGACACCTTGAAGTATCTGTATTTGGAGTTTCTTATCAATCTGATGCCCTGTGTTTCGTTGAGAAATAGTCAAAGTTGAAAAATGAAACTTGATTTTCTATACTTGGTGCCTAAAAAGAAGGGATACAATTTTATGATATTTACCGAAAAGCAATCGGTTTTTGATTTTTTTAAATTCAGTTTGGATCAATAAATGCAGGAAATGGCGAAGAAACTACAGAACTCGTCTAAAATTTTAACATTCACATGTTTTATTCACAAAATGTATGATTTTTCCCCGCAACGCCTGCTGCCGAAACTTTAATCATCGGCATTCCCCTTCACATCGAAAGAAGTAAGGTACCAGTGGGTTCCTTGAGATCTCTACTTTGACGCAGGGGTGCTCACTTTTGCTCGAATTCATATGCTGCTGAAGAAACAACGAATAACTGCGCGCTCACGCATGGAGCCGTCCACACGTAACAGCACGCGGCTCCGGCAGTTCTCACATACACTGAAGTCCCGCTATACTGGCCGTTTTGGGGGTACCCTCAATGGCCTTCACACTATCTCGGGACTCTCTAAACCGTTCTTCTTCTCCCTTCATGCTTGTGGTTTCTTATAGTGCGGAACCGTAAACATCGCAACTCCGCTGACCTTGCAAGCGCCTCTCCCTCTCTCGCAGGACTCTAGTGGATAATATATATTTGGAATTTCGTCTCTATAACTACCGCTGGATATTTGCAGTCTTTTCTGAAATATATATTAACCGAGATTCGAATGGATAGATTCATCTTGTTCTTCTCTTCAAAAGATACAAGATTACCATAATACCCGACATGTAATTTTTCTTAGAAACTGAAAACTGCACGAAGCTTATAGTTTCTTGCCGTCTGCTTGTCGGCCTGATTTCAATTTATTCATAAATGAATATTTATTGATTTATTGATTCATTAAATATGACAACATTCACGAAATGTGAGGTCTTGGAAAAAATTCCAATTGATGAAGGAAGAAAGACTGGTGTTCAGTATATCTTGGATAAATTGAATATTGATAGAGAAAAGTAAAAACTAAAGACTTGGAACGTTTGAGACTTTCTGTTCCAACTCTCGTTAAAAAGAGAAAAAATAAATAAAAAGCCTCCCGCAGGATTAAAGAAAGATTTGAAGCATATAATGCAGATTAGCTGAATTCGAATTTTCTCGTTCCTGAATTCAGATTGGAAACTCTTGACCCTAAGCCTCTAAAACGTGGTCGCCCAAGTATTGAATTTGCTGAAATTTCGGAGAGATCAAAACGACGAGCGATAGCCAAAATGAGAGAAAAATTTAAGAATGACATTTATGTATGGTTTCTGAGGGTGCTGATTCCGATTTTGACGTCAGAATTCTAAAAAACAAAATGGCAGACGAAAATTTCAAAAACTTATTGAATTTATACGAAACGTGGTATCTAGGGGTTTTCGAGGGCGCTGATTCCAAATCTGACGCCAGAATTCCACAAAACAAAATGACGGATCCGATATATAATGTTTTGAAATACTCGTCCGCCATATTGGAACCGCCATTTTGTTTTTAGAAATTCTGAGGCCAAATTCGGAATCAGCGCCCTTGAAAACCCCTAGATACCGTGTTTCAAGCAGATTCAATAATATTTTGATATATTGGTCCACCATATTGGAACAGCCATTTTGTTTTTTGGAATTGTGATGTCAGATTCGGAATCAGCGCCCTCAAAAACCCCCATATACCACGCTTAAAGAAGATTCAATAATTTTTTGAAATACTCGTCCGCCATATTGGATCCGCCATTTTGAATTTGTAATTTTTGACATCGAATTTAAAAGTAGCGTCCCCAAAACCTCTTGTATATCAAGTTTTAGATGATTTAGACGTAAAATCAAATTTTGGCCACTTTTTATGGATCCTGGCCCACTCTGAGAAGTTAGGATTACTACATGCTTTTGACTAAAATTACCGGCCAGAAAATTTATTTTTTGAGGCATATATTAGCACTAACTAAGCCATAAATTCCTGCTGAAAGGAGAATTTGATATCACTAATATTTTCTGAGTTTCGCATACCGGAGTGGTGGCTTCAGCTGAAGCTAGCATTACTACATGTTTTTGAACAAAATTACCGGGCACAAAATTTAATTTTTGCGACACAAATTAGCATCAAATAAGCACTTAATTATGGCACAGTACCCACATCAATATGAGCATGTTGTATTTCCAGCTCCCGAGATCTGCTTCGGGCATAGCTGGGAGTGCCATGCATAAAAAAAATGCAGACACCAAAATTTGGCTTTTGGGTATCAAATGAGCCCTTAACTCCGGCATAAGGAATAAACTGTTTGGGTACGGTCCAACAAAAACAAACACTGCTGATATACTTCATTCTCAGTGTAATGACACATTCCTTTAAATGGCGAGTTTCGAGTGTTAGGGGTGGTTTTTGAAAAAGTGTTTTTTGTTTTCGGACAGCTAGAAAATATTCCAAACTGATGTAATACTTTTTCTTGCACTTTATCAGTACTTTTGGGTAAGTGATAGTTTTCCAATGATAAGGGATGGTTTTAAAAAATTGATATTGGGGCCGTTAAAGAGCCTAAAAAGAGCCTTTAATTCTGATGTACTCACTTTTATAATTAGTCCATATTAATTTATTACGGTAGTTTTTCTGTGATAGGGGTTGTTTTTGGAAAATTGCTCCGGGGGCTATGCAAGAGCCCTAAATGAGCCCTCAATTGCTGAGAAAGAACAAAATAGATGTGACAAGTATTTCTACCAAGGTACTGCTAGCTTTACGTAAAGCTGGCAGTAACATACCCGTTTTTAAAATGTAGAGCCCAAAATTTGGCTTTTGGGTATTAAATGAGCATTGTTTGGGAAAGGTGGTACTTAAAGGTTTACCAACCTCGGTAACTCAGTTGGTTAGTGCGCGCGGTAGAATAATCGGGTTTCTGTAATTTTAGGTAGGGTTCGAATCCTCAGCGACTGCGATTTTTCAAAGCGTTTAAGGGTGCGATTAAATGTGTAAGTGACCGTGTCACTTATTATTATATATTAATAATTTTAAAAATGACTTTTTTAATTGCCAAATCTTTACTTGATTTTGATAGACTGTCACTTAGAATTCTGAGCTCTGTTTTATAGAATACTAAACTTTCAGTGACTGTTACTTAGTTTTCCGAGCTCTCTCTTTGAGATTATAAAGTCTTTGCATTTCACATTTTCAGCGGTTGCAATGTTACATTCTTTTCAGATATATATATATATATATATATATATATATATATATATATATAAATAATTAAAAAATAAGGTTAAACAACCACCGCATGGTCTCACTGGGAGACACTGCCATCTAAAAATGACTCCAGCTCCCAGTAGGACCGCGGTAAATTACACTCATGGCCACGTCTCACAACCGTGAGATGGGTGGTCACAGGACACGATGAAATCACAACGACAGGCCGGCGAAACCCTCGTGTGTTTTGAGCACACGAAGCGACCCAAGGATGACAGCTTTCTGCATCCATTTCGCAAGTGCCTTCACATATTTTTGGCACGCGGGTATGGCTTTAAGGTTACGAACCAGTGATAGTTTCTCACCTCCGAGAGCACCTACCACAAGGACAATTACTTGTACCGAATATTTTGGGTAGAGCTTTTGCAGCTCCCTTTTAAGGTCTTGATACCTCTCCTCCTTTTCTATCTCCTTGGCAGTGATGTTGTATTCGGACGGTGCCGAGAATTGGATCACGAATATAGTTCGTTTCTCGAAGTCTTGGACAACAATGTCAGGCCTCGAGTGTATAACGGAGACTACTGTCCGAAAATCGTAGTTCCAGAAAATTTGGCACTGCTCGTTTTGGACAATTGACTCTCTATCTCCCTCAGAGCGTTCATCTCCCTTCGGAGCAAACGTTTTCTCATTCGACAAGGACTGTTTTTCTACATTTGTGTAAAAATTTCCGTGCATTTTCTTGTCGAGCAGCTCTCGATGGAATTTTTGAACTTCTGCTTTCTTCACTTCGGCTTTCAGAATTGAAGCATTTAGGTGGACTTTCCTCACTTCTGATGTTAAAATTCAGGCCAAGGGTCTCGGCCACTTGCTCCGCGGCTTTGTAAAGGAACGCTCCTGCGCCAATAATCTCGTGGTTCCTGACCATTTTTAGGAGAGGATCTCTGCCATTGGCTACGAAATAAGCTGTGCTTAGAACAATTCGGTTAAGAAGACACTGGAGATTAGGAAGTGCGCGTCCGCCTTGACGGCGTGAAATGTATAATCGCGGAACTGACGAATTGATATGCAAGCTTTTATGCATATGCATGATCTTACGTGTGGTGACATCAAGGGCCTTAAGTTCGTTCTTCGTCTATTGAACCACCCCAAACGAGTAGAGTAGAACCGGGACGGCAAGCATGTTAGTCGCAGATATCTTGTTCAACGCTGACAGATTCGAAGACCAAATCTGTCGAAGAAGATGCTTGTATCTGCTTCGGAGAGAGTCGTTTACTGATGTTACGTCATGAATGCGGCTTTGAGGCACGCCCAGGTATATATAGGTCTCTCCATTGTTAAGATGTTCAATAACACTTATATCCACAAGCTCAGGGACCTCGAGAACGCCAACAATCTTTACGTTCTTCAGATGAATTTTGGCACATTTATCCAATCCAAAGTCCATCCCAATCTCTCCCGTGTACTTCGCGAAGATATTTAAGGCAGTTTGAAGTTTGCCTTTAACAGAGGCATAAAGCTCCAGGTCATCCATATAAAATACATGAGTGACCTTCTGCTCGCGCTGGTTAGTGTCTCCACGCTGATATCCAGAAGAATTTCGTAGTGCGAGAGATAGAGGCAGAACTGTGATGCAAAAAAGCAAAGGGCTCATGGTATCGCGCTAAAAGACGCCCCTCTGGAAGGTGACGTTGTTTGTTGTCACACGATAATTTCCATATAAGATAGTAAATCTAGTTTTACAAAGAGGCATTAATCTCTCTATGCAGCTCACTATGTGAGGATGCACCTTCAAGCTTTCCAACAGACAGATGATAAGTATGTGAGAGGTTGAATCGAAAGCTTTCCGGTAGTCAATCCAGGCCATTGACAGGACGCGTTGATGGGCTGCAGCGTCTTTCCAGACACGCCTGCCAATTAGCAGGTTCTCTCGACAACCTGCTACACCCTTTTTCGAGCCACGTTGTTCGTACATCTCACGCCACGCAGGCTCAATTCGCCGAACAATCCTGTTGTTTAGGACAGCTGTAAAGATCTTATACAGTGTGTTCAAGTAAGTTATTGGCCTGTAATTATCTGGGTTGGACAAGTTGCCTTTTTTCGGTTGAATTATAGTGCGTCCTAACACCAGCCCCTGCGGAATGGGCGTCTCTGACTTTAAATGTGAGGTGAATATGCGGACCAAATGTTGGTGCGTAGAAGTAAACTTCTTCCACCAGAAGTTCTTCATACAACCTGGTCCAGCACCGGAAAGGTTCTTCGTTCCATTAAGTGCTTTTTTCACCTCTTCGGCAGTGATTGATGGACATTCCTCCTCAGATTTTGTGAGGTTGTCGCAAAATTCCTTGAAGCGGATGATATTGTCAGTATTTTCTTTCAACTTTAGTGTTTTCGGGATCTTGTATACCTCTCTCCATAAAAGTCTCTACCTCGTTGGGCTTGGGTGGATTTTTGACAGAAACAGGGTGATCCTTGAGCAGGCGAGATGGGTCAGCGAGCAACTGTTGATTCTCCCTGATCCATCTCTCCCTCTTCTGTATTCTCCTCCTTGCGTCAGATAACAGCGGTATTTTGTCAACAATATGCTGCTTGATTGTCAGCAGCTTTGACTTGTTTAGTGCGTGATTCAAGATCCTCAGTTCTTGGGCGAACTTTCGATCCCTTTCCGTGAACGGTCTACCAGATGTTATGTAGTTAATCACACATTGAACACGGGACGCATTCTGTCTTGGCCATCCAATCTTCTTGTTTAGTTGATGTAAGCGTCTTTTGGTCTTTTGATCCATCGTAGGTTTGAGCCTTCGATTTGAATCAACCGAAGCTCTTGCAGCACCATAAACTGAGCAATTGATGGTCCAGAGATCGGATTCTTGCGAGATTTCTCCACGAACGGAGGCATCCATTTCAGCCAGATCTTGGGGCTTAAGAGGAACTTGCATGTTAATGATCCTTCTTGTCCTGAAATCATGATCATTTCTCAGAAGGTGCCTGCTTTCCGTGGTTGGTCTTAATGTCGCTTCCTCATCTTCGGCTGCAGCTTGATCAAGCAGCGGTTGGGGAAGCGCTCCGCGTACATATCCATTTTTCAAGAGGTAGGCACGTTGATTTCGCAACGATTGAATCGAAACGTGTTGAAGCTCTGGGTATTTTTGGCACCACAGAGTATTTATACGCGCCATAAAGCCTCGGTGAACAGGGATAATGCTAGCATCGTAGCACTCAAGCAAGTCATTTTTGAGTTGATTCGTCCACTCAATGTGGGCGTTTTGCCGGTTCGTCGTTGTGTTTCCATCTAAATTATTTTCAGCACCCCGAACTCTAGGATTATCGGCATTGTTCGCCGACCCATTGTCGGGTGGTCTGCGCGTTCGATCGTTTTGAACCGCACTTACAACTTTTTGGCGTTTTGGTGGTGTCATTGTTGTTCCCACGAGGAGCTAGGGAAAGGGTTCGCCCATCCTTACAGAGCACCGAATGCAATGTTAAGGCTGCATACGCTAAGAGGTCGCCCGGTATCTCAGAGTCACCGTTTAAGACACCTCACCCAGGTGCCATTCAGCTTTCGGCACGGTTTTTACGCCTCCGCTTAGGGGTTATTCGTTCGGGACCATCCCTGGACAATTGTCCGCGACTGCTTATTAATTATTGTAACCATATTCAACAGAAACCCTTGGTACAGGGACCTTCCACCCGCAACCCAAGGACGCGTTCGGTGGCTTTGTCATAGGCCCTTCAGTTCTATTCCAAAGGAATATATATATAGGTATATATATGGGAATATATATGTATATATAGACACACACACTACTACTGGGAGCCGGTGTCATTTTTAGATGGCAGTTGCTCTCAGTGGGACCCTGCGGTGGTTATTTAAATCTTTTTTTAAATATATACATACCACTCTATCTGCTTGTAAATTCTTTTTGGCACATCATTTATCACTGTTGCGAGTATAGTACTAATTCCTATTCTAAACTGGACTCTGTGCAGTGCGCTAGAGGAGTTAGATCCTCGACGAAATTAAATCTCTTTAGTTCTCTAAAAAGTTAATACCGCGATAACACTTGAATCAATAACATACTTTCAATCTCGTTTTTTTTTTAAACGACAGTTCAGTGATGAATACCTCGACTACCAGCAATAAAGATTAAATTTTTGACTTCCATTGTTCTCCGTGTAGAGCTGTTATGTCATGAAACACTTTCCAAATAATTTTTCAAACTTTCTTAGCTTAGATAATCTTTAAACTGCTATTGAAGAAAAAAAGTAATACAGTAAAAACGCACATATTTCTATATCTCTTATTTCCGCCACCCCTCTATTTCCCGTTGGCTGTATACGGTCATTTCCATTTGCACAGTTCCGGAAACTCCCACCATGGTCCCGTATATTCTCCTCCGCGTCTGTGACGGACCAATGAAAAAAGAGGCCCGAAGAGCGGGAAACCTTGAATTGAGTATTGTTTCACGACGTCATGGGAATACCTCTCACGACGTTTTCGAAAAAATATTAGAAACGTCAAAGTCATAAATGTGCAAATAGTAATATTTCTCAAGTGTAGAATCTATTTTCTCAGTCATGTTCCATTCTTTTGTCGATTCACGACCTTTCAGTTTCACGAAATATTATTAAAATATCCTAAATGTCAGGTTAGTGGTAATCTAACCTCAAATTTCGGACAGGTGCTTGTATTTCGTGAAACTGAAAGGTCCTCAACCGACAAAAGGATCAAGAAACAGAATTGCGCAAATGCAATTCTATGCAGACCTTTATAATTTACCTTCACGTTTCGGAGATTTTCTCCAAAATGTCGTATGCAGTTGCAGTACCATGTACTAACCTTCCTGACGGCTGGTATTTACACCTATCGACGTAATGGCACAAAACTCACTATCCCGCGAAATATTTGCGTCGTTTTTTGATTCTACATTTTGATTGATTTTTAGTTGGCAAATTTTCGTACGGCAACAAAAACACTAACGCCAACAAAGCCTAACGGACCGCGACTTTTCCAACGGCGCAATGAGCCGGATATCCACTCGCCTGAACCGTTTCCATAATATTTCGCAACATATGTACTCGACAGAGTACGTGGGCCAGCAGTTCTAGGAATTTCGGGTGTATTTATTTGTATTATTATTGATAGTATTTATTATTGATTTCAAATCACCCGCGCTTTTCGCTTGAAAAATTAGCGACCGGCGGTGCATCGATACAAGAACGGGGCAGCCAATGAACGTCGTCGATAAAAATAAACTACCCACTCGCGGTAAGGGTGGGGCCCCCTCCAGCTTAGAAATAAAAGAATCGCGTCCAATCGTTTCGTTTCAAGGTCTGGCAAAGGGCGAGTTTTTACTGTATTTAATTAGGTATATAACTATGTTTTTGAAAATGCATTATATATATCTGGACTCGAGAAGAGTCCAGATGTGAAGCTATTTCGAGCGTGGGTAGCACTCGGATGGCTGACCATCTATGACGTACGACCGGGTTGTGTATTCGCTACGTTTTGACTAATGTCGAGCGGGAGGTTTGACGCCGAGGATGATTGTGTGTATTCGATAGGTACGGTCGGATTTCTGCCTTCAATCTCGACTACCATAAAACCGGCTGAACTCGGGAGGTGGTTTTCTTCAATTTTCCTCTCCCCTGGCCAAATGTCCAGGCAAATGCGACGACTTGTAATAAAAGTCGGATGCAGCAGCGGGTTATCACTGGTTGTGCTTAAATTCATACAGTGAGTTTTAGCCCACATTAGTGAAGAAAAATTTTCACAGACCCATACCCAGTGAAGTGGAGTTCTGTCTGCCGTTTCATGCTAAAGGACTTAATTGATACTTTAGCAACGAGGATGAACCGTGTATAACCCCTGTTTCACCGGGGTTTTAAAATAAAAAGGCATAGTACAATAGGTTTTAACCGCAATTCTACGGGACTTGAGTGGGCCAGCTTTACAAGACATTACTAACAATAATACACCATTCCTTATTCATCGAAAATTATAATCAGTTCTGTTATGGCATGTTCCACGTGACCCATAATTGTTAAGAATTGATAATGGTCTTCCTCTTGAAATATATTTTTAAAGTTTATATACATTTAAGATTTGTTGTTATTTCACAGATTATTTTCCTCCTTCTGCTATCAAGAACGGCGTGATTATCAGAACAAAGTGACTCAATAAAGCTGACACTTGCATTGCAATTCTGTGGATTTTTAAAGGCCTGACAGAAGCATTGCAAAGAAATTGACGGAAATGATGGTAAGTATATTTATGCACAAATAATTTTTAATGATTAACTTGAAATACAATTTTCAAAAATTGTTTACATGGCTACTACAGTGTGATTTCAAGCCTGTTTAATTGTATATATACATCATTTCTATTTTTCGTTATACTTATATAGGTTGAAGTGAAGTCTGTTTAATTGAATACATCGCAGAATGACAGAATTTTGTATCATAACACAGGCTATAAGATATACAGTGTGTCCAAAAACTAAAGAAACACCTCAATAATTTTCCAGGTAAAATATTTTTCAAAAAGGTCAAGGTCGTTCTTGAAGTAACTTTGGACAAAGAATCCAGTGGTGACCTTGAATCTGACGTTGAGCTTGACCTTCAAGGTTATTTCAAGGTCAACTTTGTTTTTTCAATTGGGAACCCCTATTTCTGACAACGGCAATCGAAAGAGCAGAAAATTTTGCGTCTAAACATAAACTCAGGTCATCGGTCAACGATGACCTTGAACATTAGCTGAAGGTTATCAGGCTTGACCCAGTTATGGGGCGGGTCCAATCTGTACTGCTTCGGCTCAGGTGTTTACGAAAAACGTCGAGGTCATTGTTGGAGTAACTTTTAACGAGGAATCCTGTGGTATCCTGTGGTATTTAATACTGTCCTGTGGTATTCAATACGCACATTTTTTTCTTCATTTTTTCAATTTGATTTTTTTTTAATTTTTAAAATTAAAAAATGTTCTGTTTAATCTTGAAGGTCAATTTGAAGGTCAAATTAAAGGTCACCACAGGATTCCTCATTCAAAGTTACTCTAAGAATGACATCGAAGTTTTTCGTAAGCACCTGAGCCGCAACAGAAAAGATTGTTCAAGGTCACCCTTGACCCACGGGACGTAAAATTTCCCGCTCGTTCGATTCCCGTTGTCAAAAAAAGGGGTTCCTACTTTAAAAAAAACAAAGTTGACCTTGAAATAACCTTGAAGGTCAAGCTTAACGTCAGATTCAGGGTCACCACTGGATTCCTTGTTAAAAGTTACTTCAAGAATGACCTTGACCTTTTTGAAAAATATTTTACCTGGAAAATTATTGAGGTGTTTCGTTACTTTTTGGACACCCTGTATGTATGCATAATATGAAAAGTAACAAAACTAATACTTTTACGCAAATATTAATGGGAATTTAATTTAATTATATGTATTTTACTTCACATTAAGGAAATAACTACCCACATCGTCTGCAATCCTACTTTATTTCGTAAAGAATCTGCCGGCCGGGCGGACATATACTCGTCGTGCGCTGAGCGCGCGGCTCGCTTCATTCGCAAGTTTGAGCGCGCCAATGGCGCGCAGCTGTTTGATCTCCCGCTTCGCGCTCAATAATGTGTTTACCTGGCGCACCCGCTCGGTCTTTGTACTTGCCCCACATTTGTGCACAGAACTTATTAAAGGAAAGGTGAAACCATCGTCAACTGTAATATGGTGATTGTGAATTCTCTTTGATATCAAATGCATATTATATTTATTTCTGTACCTCGGTCTGGAACTGCTTATACAGATATTGTAAAAAATAAAGTACAAATTTTAAATTTCATGATTACTTTAATGTTTGTTCCTTATTTTGCATACATTTTTATTCTCAGCTACCCTGACAAATGTATCATTCAAATAAATTTATATTAGCAGATAAACTTATATTTTTCGGCCTGCTGACCCTGAACTGGCTTAATTGCCAACCTCTGCCTCCGCGGTTATAATTTAATACTTATATGCTCATTATTTTAGAATATTTAGAATTGCTTGTATTTACTTCCTGTCCTCTTTACAATCTTTCCCTCTCTATTCTTCTTCCTCCTTCCTTCTTGTCTTCTCTATCTCAACCAACACCCCCTTCATCCATGCAGCCGCCCTTTTGTCCCATCTTTTATGTAGTAATACCTCCATGCTAATCTCACTCCTTTCCACTCCCTCGCAATCCTCCAGCCAGTGCTCCATCCTTGCATACTCCTTCCCGCATCATTCACATATTCTTTTCTTCCTAGAAAGCCAGAACCTATTAAAGCGCTTCATGCACCCACACCTCATCCTCGCTATAAGCTCCTGACTCACTTTCTCTCCTTTCTCACACAAATACTGCGCTCTCTCCCTTTGCATAATCCAACCGTAATTCACGTTGAACCTCGACCACCTTATTCTCTCCTCCCCTTCTGCCTTTTCTCTCCCCATGCGGTTCTTCTTTACCACCTCATACACCTGCCCCCCCCCCCCCTGCTC